>JANHFX010029133.1:42873-71512 GCA_027560015.1 Chloroceryle amazona | reverse complement strand
CTGAAGGAGTTTAGGTCCATATAACCCCCCCCCCCCCAAAAAAAAAAACAAACCACCTCCAAAAAAAACCCAAAACCAATGAGAGAGTATCTAAACTTCTGGAGCAACTAGAGCAATACCCCAAGAGCGCACTGCCAGAGTAGGGAATAACTGGCACCCAAGAACATGGAGTGAAGTGAGGGAATCTAATTTTCCTGATGGGAAGCAAACCAGCACATCTGGTCCCACTGGAATCTGGTCCCACTGGAAGCCTGAGAGTAGACGTCTGTGCATGCTCTCTGCTGATACAGACCCACCCCCTGCCAGGAGTCCAGCAAGAGGAGCTCAGCATCTGAATTGCAGCATTCAAAAATTACTCCCACTGCTCAAATTCAGCCTGCTTTTTTGCCAACTCCACACACTGCCATTTCAAGAAGCAGGAGAGCCTAAACCCTCAGCAGCATGCCCAACACAGGCTGGAGCACAGGCCTATTTCCATGACGGTACTACAGCAAGCATCAAGAAGCTGCAGAGTAAACACCAACCATGGCCATTTTTCTAGCTGGGTAGAAACCTTGCAGTGCTTTTCTGTGCCTGGACACACGCACCACTGCTTCTGTATTTACAGACCATTTTTTAGTTTGGAACAAGAAGTCTGTACAGACCTGACCCAAGCACCAAGGAGGAAGAGTAGTCCAGCCTCCAGCCACTGGACATAACTTGGAGTAGTTATGTTTATATTCACCCAAACTTAGTAACTCAAATCTTCAGCATAGCCACCACAACCAAAAATATGGGTCCATCATCTCTTGCTAACATAATTAATCCTTTCTTTGTTGGGCTTTTTTTGGTCTTTTTTGTTTGTTTGTTTTGTTTTAAACCAACCAGGACATCAAGCAGTTAGTCACAGACGGCACTTTGCTTTTAACTTCTGTTTACCAAAGAGAAGTATCATGCAGAACATGCAATATGCAGTAATATTCATAAGCACATCTTCAGTCACAACGAACGTAAGGAATCTAAAACACATTTTCACAGCCAGAAACTTTACTCTACTAAAATACATTGCTTTCAAAAATCCATACACTTTCCGTGCGCATTTTCCTTTTTCTCTTTCTGGGATTCCATCCTTCCCAGCAGTAACAAAAACATCAACAGTACCACATTTGTGAGCAAGCTAGAAAAAAATATAAAAATTCATGCATGAACGAGGCTTGATGAACAAGGATTTTACTTCCAAGTCACTGTTTCACTTGAAGTAGTCTCCGTGTGCTGACATATACACAGGCACATTTTTTTGCAAGCTTGTAAGAATGCTTTAGTACCCCTCTCTCTCTTAAACTGCCAAGGCTGTGTTACTGCTGTGAGCAGACTGAGTGTCAAACTTCTACCAAAGGCTAGAAACTTTCGGCAGTGTAACTGCATCAAGCAGAACAGAGCGTAAATTGCACCAAACACCACCTAGACTAACATTTTCTTAAAACTCTGTTATACATAAAAACAATGTCAAAATTGAGATTTACTTACCTAAGTAAGTTCCTACCAAGATTGGCAAAGGTAAAGGAAAAAAAAGATTTCAGGTTAAAAAAAGGAAAGATTCGCATTGTCCAGAATACAGTAGAGCCCAGCCGCATGCAACAGATACAGAAACACAGACTGGTTTGGTGGTAATGATAAACAGAAGTGATGACAGTTGTCTGTTGGACAGATAAACCCAAGACTACACTAAACAAACAGTAACTCCGAATGAGAGAATCCACAGAGAGGAGTTTTAATTTTGCGTAAGTAGTAGCTCGTTCCCTACCTCCTTCCACTAATCCCTGCACGTTAACCTCATTGAATTTGGACAGTACTTAATAAA
The DNA here is from genome assembly GCA_027560015.1 of Chloroceryle amazona. Lineage (NCBI taxonomy): Eukaryota > Metazoa > Chordata > Aves > Coraciiformes > Cerylidae > Chloroceryle > Chloroceryle amazona. Next base: position 69,672 of record JANHFX010029133.1, on the reverse strand, counting down.
ATGCTCAGTCAAACAGTTCACACTAATTTGCTTCACAGTACATCACAGATGATGTGTTTGCTCATGCAAAGCTGTACCTTCTGCTAAAAGTACTTTAAGGACCCTACTAATACTTTTCAGGGCAGTGATATCCAACTAGGATGAGTCAATAGCTACCCTTGGACAAGTATGTTGAGAATAGGAGATGCTAAGTTGGTGTTGAGTCAATCAATATCATCCACCTGCATTGCTGAGAGAGTTTCATGTTATATTCTGTCTGTCTGTTAACACACTAAGTGGTTAAAAAAAAGAGGCAACAAAACCATGCACCTCACTGCTTTAGGATCTGCTGATCCCAGCTTTGTAAACTACAAACAACTGAATTACTCACCGTTCCTAGAATCAGGAGTATCACATATCACATACATATACATGTGCATATATATGTTTTTGTGATTCCACTTAATTACAAATTCAGACTTTGTACTATCAGGGCATTTGCAATTCTGCTCTTGCACAGTTACACATTCCTTTCCTCTCGTATTAATGACACCTGCTCCCTACCACTAACCCGGGGACACACTCTCTACTCTCCCTCAATCAACATTTACATCTTACTCCATGCCATCCCTCATAAATGAAATGGTTTTCACTGTTTGATCCATTGAACATGATGCCCATCTCTTGATTTAATTTCCAGATTCAGGTGTTCTCTGAAACACCAAAACAAACCAGTCACAGTAGCACAGCTAAACTGAAGGCAAGTAAGGAAAATTTCACTTGACATCTGAATACAAAAGTACAATTCTCAAAAATAATCTGTACTTTTGGCATATAGTCTACAGCCAGGAAGTTGCACAGGCACATGGTTCTTGGTGTCTTCAAAAAGAATTTCAAGCCACTTGCCACTCTTCCCACCTGTGCTGCTGCTGGCAAGAAACAGCTGTTCCTTTAAGAAGGACTAAACATTTTCTCTCTTGTCACTAGTTAGCACTACTCTGATCTGGGTATCAACAGCTAAAGCCAGGACTTTTCCTCAGGGCACCATGTGTCACATTATTCATTAGAGGACCACTATTCCCTTCTCTCTACAGTCAGTCCTGGATGGGCAGACATCCTTTGGCTGGTGATCCTTAACTTTGGAAGGGCAGCCAGAGCCACTGCTGATAAAGGCAGAGTTTTAATGCAATTGATGCATACAGGTAAGTCTGAATTTTCTGCAAGGTCTAAGACAGACAGAAAAAATGCCTGAGATTATGTCTGGTCACCTACACAGGTGATGCTAGAGAACTTCCTTCTATTCCCTACCTTGATAACTGGTTTTGATCAAGAACAGTATTTTCACTTCCATGCTCATCTCTTGACAATTAAACTAATGCCATGCCAGGCTGATGAATGCTTTCAGTTCTAGGAGTTCGTTCATGTTTCCCCGAAGGGAGGAGAGAAACAATGATCCAGAACATGTTAAACAAAACCATTTTGGTTTAGAAATCCCCACCAGCAGAAGCAAGGTATTCCAACAGTTAATTTGCAGCTTGTTTCCAGATAAAGTTTTTCTACTGTACCTTCTGGCTACTGCAGCTCATTATTCCATTCCCAGCTAGACTAAAAAGCCCTCTATTATTACACTTCTGCTGTTCCTGTCAGCAGAGACAAACATCTACAACTTCCACTTTGATAAAAGCATTTTCCATTATACAATGTGTTTTCCAGTCCCTTCACCATTTTCATGGCTCTTCTATAAACCCTCTCCAATTTTCAGCATTCGATCCGCTACCATTTTATCAATGCAGGTTTGTTGCTGGGAAAAGCCTTCCCTTTATTTAAGCTACTCATTCATGTTCTGTCTGCCAATTTTAGAGCACATGTGATGACCCTGAAAAACAAATTTGATTAGATGAAAGCTAACATGGTGTAAAAGAGAGAGAGGAAAAAAATAAAAATCTAACAATGCTCCCTCTCCCTTCCCCCAGTAGGAATTTGCATAGACAAGTACCACACAGATGCCATACTGTGTAGCTCTAAGGAAAAAAGTAAACGGCATCCAGAACATAAAATATCCTCTTTAACTCTCTAGAGGAAGTTTCATGGCAAATATTGTCAGTCAAGCTCCAGAATATTAATGAAAAAGCAATAAAATACCAATTTTTTAACATCTCACTGCATTCGACAGCTTCTAAGACTCCATGTACTTTTCATGCTCCAAAAATAGGATTCTGCAGCAATCTGTTCATGTGAATCTAATGTTGAAGATGATCTGGGAAGGGCACTGTATGCCTAATGATGCCTTCAATGCGATTTAAAGTAAAGGAAAACAAAATAGAAGAAATTTCTTATAAAATAAAGTGGAGGTAGTGAGGATTAAGAATATTTTTCTGCTCTTGAAATTCAAGTACCAGTCAAAACTCTAGATGCCTGGTGAGACAAATCATAGTCAAAGCTTTAAAAAGTTCATCTCTCTAGGGTTATGCAGGGATGAGTCAGAAAAAGAAAATTTAAAGATACTTAAGATAGATTTACAGTGGCAAGAGAAAAAGTAAACAACAAAATTCCAAAGGAAAAATCTGAGGTACTGTTGAGTTCAGCAATTTCCAACATTTCATTGTTTTAACTAGTTCTGGCCACAGCCCTCTAACAACAGTCTCCTTTTCTCCTCCTTGATCTCTCATCACCAAGGCTCCCCCTTTCCCAGCCTTCCCTTACTTACTTCCCATTACCACCCCTCTTCACACAGAGTTCAACCTGATCAACCACATTTGCCTGCAGAGACTATGTGGTCTTCCACCTCCAACTCCAGTTGTTGTCTGGGCCCATTTACACAGAACATTCATCGAGACACTTCACTGATTAACTTTTCTGAGAAATGGACTCCCAGCTACTGACCACCCATCGTCCTAAATACCATGGGGTGGTAGAGACTCAGATAAAAATCTGCCAGCAGTGTTGCCTGAATGAACACTCAAAAACCTACATGAACAGTTCCATTTTCAGCAATGTTAAACAGCCTAATTCTAAACAAAGGCAGGGGGTGCCACGTGAATTCAAATACCTTAGAAACCTGACCCCCAATATATAACTATGCACATGGATCTTAACGCTTTACGGTAAGCAAAAATACAAGCTGCTACTTGGCTCATTCCCTGCAAAGCAATCTCTTGAATTTATATCGCTTTACGATCTGGCCGTGAGGAAAGCCTTACAAACTCATCACATGCAACCAGCTCAGCAACCAGCCACAGTGTGCAGTATACATACTTCTTCCCTGAGTTTGGAAGTAACAGTCCAGCTTTTATCACCAGCAAAGAGACTTCAGCTAAAGCCCTCCACAATGGCTGTCCCCTGACCTATGGCAGAGACTTTGACACTGTGACCTGTCTAAACCATAAGATACCATAAGGTATCTGCCATGTGCTACCTACACATCAGCAGGACGCAGAAAAACCCCTAGATAAGTCACATAAAATCGCAGTAGGTTAACATCTCCTTGAAAAATATGTTGGCATAGGTGGATGAAGTGTCTTCCTACACCTAAATTTGTGCAGAAAGAATATTTTCAGCCTCTCCGTGCAGCTGCCTTAATACCAGCTTTTCTTTAATCTACAATGACCTAAACCAGCCAGTATACCACCATGTATCACTAACGGGAGAAGGAAAACAAAACCAACAAAGAACTCCCCACAACTTCCCACAGTATCTATAGGAGCTATATAAATGAAGGATCTGACTGTAACAACTCAGGTTTACTCTCACTACTGTTTTTATTCTATTTTAGGGCAGTTACAATCCAAAAATCAGTCAACCTGGACAGATGGGTTTATTTGGGTCCTTTTACATTAACTCCTTGTCTCCTAAATTCTGGCTTCATCACACTCACTGCCATTCACCCCTTCTTCACAATGTTCCAACTTGTGCTCTTTCTCTCCTCTGACCACCTCCTCTCCCTTCCCAACAGCCCCCCCAAACTAGTAAGCCGGTAAGACTGCATCCAGAGCCAAGGAGAAGCCTCAGCACCATGCTCCCAGTTATGGCATGGCACAATAAACCAGCATTAGCCATGCCTGGAGCCAGCAGAGTTTACGAGCTCACATGGAAGGCGGCTGGGAACCAGTGTAAAGGGGCACTGGCACACAGACTGGCTCCAGGACAGAAACAGATCCACCAAAACTTCCACCATCTGCTTCCCTATGCCCAGCAAATCTCAATCCAAGTTCCTTAAATCTTGTTCCCTTGGTGGTTCCCTTCCCTCTGTCTTCTCAAAGCTTCCATCATGCCAGGGTCAGAAAATATTCCAGATGTTACAACTGCAGCATGGCAAACATTTTCCATTCACAAATAATTCTCAATCATCAAGTTTAAACTGAACTGAAAATACTCAGATAAGCAGCAGGTAAACAGATTTTGGGACTGAACTGTATTCTGTTACCCAGTGGTCATAGGAACAAATACTACTCCAAGTATTTCAGTGGCTGGCTGAGAACAGATCAAGCAGATAAAGCAGCAGAAGGTCGGCGAGAGCTGGCCCCCGCACAACTACACACACATGCTTCAGAGAACCATGTATTCCAAGAAGCCTGAACAGGTACTTCACCAAAACCTTCTTTTTGCAAACTGCTTCAGCAACAGTTATGAGTGAAATCTATCTAATCAAGTATGTCTGTACCAGCAGACAGACATATGAAAACACTGAACCAAGAATCTTCCATTTCCAGTAAGCAAATGGTTTCAGGTTATCAGATCCAGAGCCCTACACAAAGCCTTCCTGACGGAAGGATCAGTTTTCTTCTGCTTCCCTCCTTTGGGCCACAACATCTCAGAGTTTGAAGTGTTTTATCTGCTGAGTGACTCAACAGTCTCCCTTCTGATGAGGGCATTTAGCAGGGAGGAGCAGGCATGCCCCTAAGCAGAAAGGCTCTAGGAGCGGTGGAATTTCAGTGGGAACTCCACGTCCCTCATTACTGGACAAAGCTTCCAAGGAAGCCAAACTGACCCGGGCAGCGGGGTTCTGTTATTCTTGCCAAAACGCAAAGGTTTAAAGGCATATTAAAAACTGAGCAACATGATATGAAGGTATAAATTTTCCAAGAAAGCGAGACAGTAGAACAATCACTGTCCTCATTCTGTTTTCTCCACATTTCTTCTATATGCATGCACACAGATATTGACAGCTGTCATCCACTGCCTCAGCCATGAAACACAAACCTTAACATCAGGGCATGCAGTATTGGCCATTTCATGGTAACAAGTAAGCTTAAAGTTTGGTGTTTGCCTATCTCAATGACTTTTATATATCCTAACCGTTCAAAACCGGTCAGTTCTATTGTACTTGGTTAAGTGACATCATATGTATGTTTTCTGCATTATCACAAACTAAAGCTTCTATGGTCCATTCAGGAGTTGGCACAGATTAATTTTTAACCTGTGGAAATTTTGAATATCACAACTACTGCAGGTAGAGTACACACAGAGAGTGTTGCTGCTGAGACTGTCCACTCAGTGGAAAATACAGAGGCTTGAAACTGGGACTTGATGTGAGTAGTGTCTTCTATTTACTTTGGTCGAAGTGAATTTAAAGTAGTTCAGGATGTGTGAAACTTTGAATTCTTAAGAGGCAAACAGTGAAACACCTAGTTTCAAACCATCACAGCTTCAAGCAGCTTCAGAGAACTGCTAGAAAACTGTTCTGTCAACTTGAGGAATTAGTGATCAATTCTGAACACAGCACTTCATGTCTTCAGTGTGGTTGTACCACCTGTCATCTGCATGTGAAAAGCCTGGAAGGTGAGCAGCATAACACTGGGTGAAAATGGTTACCCAAGGAACACTTAGACATCAACACAGAAGGTGCACACAGACTCAGTAGCCACAAAGCACAGACAAGCCAGCAGATGAAACTAAAAAAAATCACTCTCCTAGCATAAGCTGAGCGCAGCTTCAAGGTCTTACCCCTGCTAGGCATCAACAGGCGCTTCTTCATGTTGCCTGATAGAGCACAAGTGAACAGAAAAGAGAAAAACATCACATAAGCAACCTGAACAGCAGCAGTTTAAAAAGTTCTTAATGTTAAAACACAAACAATAAGATATCAAATGTTTGTAATGGTATTTCAGATAAGCCACGTATAAAGTTAAAAATTAAAGGTAAAAAATGACGAAGACTTTCTGTACCTCCCTCCCTGCTCAGAGTCACCATTAAACCAACTGTTCCTCTCTGCTGTTAAGGAGAGCTACCCACGATGTTCTCACTCCCATTAAGACCATTTGAACAGACCCTTTTACCCTCACCTGAGAAAAGGACTGCAGTTTTCCCTTCCCCAACACACTCAGGCAACGGCAACTCTTCAGAACCAAGCCCCGGAGTCTGTGCCAGGAATATCCTGCATCTACCTCCCACTTGAAACACCTTCCCCACACCTTTTATTCTTGAGGAGATGGAGCCCAAACTCCACTGCACAGAGATGCTCAGTGACCAGGCCGACTAAAGAAAATGCTCTGGTTCTGCACAAGGCAGGAGCGGGTTTATGCCATGCCAGATCTGGCACGTCTGTTTCCCTCAGCTAAGCAGCAGCCTGCCTTCCTCAATGGCATGCAGGCTCTGGTGGCTTTACCAAAAGCCAGGTGATCTGCACGTTACAAAGGCACCTGAAAACTGCACAGCTAATACCTACAGGTTAAAAAACTGTAAACCTCAAAAGAAAAAGGAAACATTGCTGGGAAAAAAAAGCGCTATTAAGATTTTCTGCACTATTCATTTAAAAATTGATGGGAAGCTCCTCCTTCATTATCCTGTTTGCAAGTTTGGTCAAGTTAGGCAGAGTTCCAATACACAGTATTTATGTGTATGCACCACCCAGACATCACGTGTCTCACCCAAAAGGAGAAATGGGACAAGTGACTTTACAAAAGGCAAAAATTAACCTCCCTCGAGAATTAGAAACTTGGAATTTATATAAAGCACTATAGTCTTAAATAATCTCCTTGTATCACCCTGCATACAAAAAAGACAGAAGAAAAAGCCTACATAGATAATATACAATATTTACCATCCATTCCGTTGTGTTGTTCATAACTTCTTTTTCCCAGGATAGTTGGGGACCCATTATTAATGACAGGTGTAAACTTAGCAGGAGTCAGATTGTTGAGAGAACTGGACAAGCTCTTTGCAGGATCTGGTTTTGGAGGACATGGATGAGACTCTGTTGTAAAACAGCAAGGTGTTTTTTTATTAATGAAGATACTGAAATCTGAAAACAACATGTAAGCCTCCAAGGTGACCCAGGATACAGCCCGTTATATACAAACTCGGTCAATAATTTTGACTGGAGATAGCTATTTATACAAAGCTTTTAAGTATACTTAGCAATTCTCCTCTACTGAAGATGTTAAAAATCAATGTCATCATATTATCCTAAAGTAAGAGCTGATAACAAAAGCACTTCGTATCTATTTCCAAAACACTATTCTCCCAACCATTTGGGATCATTCTGGGGGTGCTCAATATTAAGAGCCATCTCTGGGCAGTCATGCAACAACCCTAAACTCTGGGCAAACTGCAACTTTGTCAGTTTTGCCAAGTTTGTAAAAAATTCACTTGTTTGGCCAATTTAGAAATTGTGTATTCAAAGCACCACCACAAAGAACACACGGAGTCTGAATTCAGACTTTTGGCTAAGGTAGAGAACAAGCATATGCTGTTCAACTGAGAAGATTTTGAGAAAGTTACAAGAAACAGTAAATGGGAGCTTCAAGAACGAGTTTCTCTCACAGTCCCAACAGCCATAACACAACATATAACTTAAAGGACACTGAGCACGACACCTCCAAAAATACATTCTCGCCAGTCCATCAGGCTCCCTCCATTTCTTTCACTCGCTCCTCTCATCTCAGTAGCCAAAAGAAAGCACTAATGAACTTTCAAAATCTATTGCTATATTCTGTACAACTATTAAAAGCGGGATTTTATCCAATATCAAAAGTTCTCCCTTCATTGGCTTTCTTTGGTCACACTACATGTATCCAAAGGTTTCTCAGTCTATAGATCTCATCAGTATACAGTAGAAGTACAACACTCAGAGAAGCGGTAAATATTTAATAAACCCTGAGCCTTACAGTATTTTATCAACAAAGATGTTCAAAGAAACACAAAATCCTCTCCAGTGGTGTTTTATCAGAGTAAAAAGGCAATCAATTTCCTTGTTAATCAGAAACCCTTCAAGGTACCACTGCCCAAGCTTGCTTTCTGCGGTTAGACTCACATTAGACTGTTCTAACAACCCGAGACGTATCTTCAGGGTATCTCTAACAACCAGCAACACTAAAGAAAAAGATTTTGCATTCATTTGTAGTCAGAGCTAGCATGTCATAGAGCTTCATTTTAGATGCTTCCAGCACCTCAACCTTACCCAAAGGTCCTAGATGGAGCTACTCAGTATTCTCCCACAGATCCACAGCTGATGAGGCCCAGGTCCTCATGAAAAACATAAAAACAACCCTAACGAAACCTAGTGTGACTAGGGCTGTTATAGTAAGCATGAAAAGGGAAAAGGACAAGTCCATAGGAATATATTAATCTTTTGTTTTTTAATTCAGAACCAGCATTTAAATCTGGAACCAAAGGGAAAAAGAAATGGTCAGCAGAATTAACTAGTCAGGTTTATTTTTCGGTTGGAGGTTTTGTGGTTTTTTTTTTTCATACCTAAATACCGGAGTACTGCTTCCAAAGGCTTTCGAACCACTTGCTTTAACAGCAGTGGGTTTTCTGATGCCTCGGGTAAACGTGCTGTGCCTGTGAAACAAAGAAAAATAATTAAGAGGGTAAAGACATTTAGATATTATAGCAAACTAAACTAGTAAGTGTCCTGAAAGAGCTTTCCAATGAAAGAAATTTTACAGGTTGCAAGCACATCTCGGCAACAGGACACAAAAGGAGGATGATGCTAAATACAACAGCAAACATGAACATTTCCATACAAACAGCTTGTGAATTTTCAAAACTGTTTGTCCAGCCTACAGTCAGCTCAAACACTCTGCAAGTATAGCTAGATTTTGTGAAACCACTAGCTAAAAGCATCTCAAGAAGTTGCAACTCAAACTTTAAAGGAAGGGAATCTCAAAGGGCTCCTTTGCAAGTAGGTCCCGGCAGCATCCCCACTCACATTCTGCTTTGATTGCTGCGCTGTTAATAGGCAGATAGGGATGTCTTGCAGCATGCCAAGGGCGCAAGATATCTCGACATAAACGTCTGGCAATTCTCGTCAGTTTTGTTGTATGGAGATAGAAAGCTTGTCGTGTCTTCATAGCAAACTTGGGACTTCCACTGTTTCGTACTGGCACACCATGAGGACTCTTAAAAAAAAAGATAAATATGGTTTCTAAAAAGTAATTATTAGCAGTTATGGTTTTAAATAAGAGAAAGAATATCATATAAAATTGCTTTCACCTACTGATCCACAGACATAAGAACAGAAACTACAGATGAAATTATTTTCAGCCCAGCAATCCTCATTTCCCCATATCTTACCCGCCCACATTTGGGATTTTCTTCCAAAATATCTCTAAGGATAAAACAAAGGTAAACGTTTTCTCTTCACAGGGAAGTATTTCTTTCTGTGCTGTCCCAAGTTTTAAAGCAGGAAACCAAAAGCCAGACCTGAAGAAGTTATCCAATGCTATCACAATACTTAGTGTTAGAGAGGCAACAGACAGACTCTCCAGCTTTGGGAGCTTAGAGCTTCTCTGGATATACAATGCAAACTCTTTAAAACAAATCATTTGTAAGAGTGAGAGGAAAGTAGCACGCTGGCTAAAATATACATGACAACCTCACTTCCCAAAGCAACCTTACAGCATGCAAGAACCTTTTTTTCTCTAAAGTTGAAAGAACTTCTGGTTTAATTCTTACTTTGCACTCAATGAATGCATTTACAGTTGTCACATATTCATCACATGTAGTAAAGAATGCCACCGAAAGACATTTATGGACTACAAGAAGCCAAAGCTGTAGCTTCTTCATGAAAAGCAACTAAGTCAATCAATAAAATAATGAAAGTAGCATTTTGTTTTCTGAAACCTGCCCAAGGTTGGTAAATAGGACGCAATTTCAGTTTGAGCAGAACAAGGCTTTCCCCTTTCTGACTATTTCCATACTTTTAAATTAAGAAACAAGAGATATAAGGCTGACAAAACCTGGCAGTTATCTCAGCAATTAGGTAGCTTCAAAAGAGAAACAGAATCCAGGAAAGGACAGAGGTTAAACAGAATGGGAATGATACCAAAGGCTAGAAGAGAGAGGAAAGAAATTAATCTTAAGACCAAAGTTCAGTGTGCACTATCCTTCAGTCCATGGGATGCAGCTTACACATGATGCTTCCAGACTGAACGTCCAAAGTCAGGGAAATCATGTTTTTTAGATAAAAGAGGAAAATTAAACAGATGCAGTTTGTAGAATCACAGAATGTTAGGGATTGGAAGGGACCTCAAAAGATCATCTAGTCCTTACTCAAACCTATCCAAAAGGAAGGATTAATTAAACAAAAATATAGGATTAAGTAGAAAACAAGATAAGAGATCTCTAAAAAGCCACTAGCTATTTGAGGTATCTAATTTTGAATGTGCCTTGGGAAAGGGAACAGATTTCAGGAATTAATTAATTCTTTGAAAAATGTACTTCCCCCTACAGCAAAAAATCATGGAAACCAAATACCAGAAACACTGGCTGGCATTTCAGTATTTTCCATCTCCATTAAGTTATCCCCATGCATTTGAAAGTTAGTTTGCTAAACAAATGGTGTGGGGTTTTTTCTTCTCAGGGCAGTACTTGGCAGCAAATTACTTATAGCCAAAGTAAACACGTCAGCTTTTGCAAGACATGAAATACCAAACCCCAAGGCAACAGTGGAGGCCAAAGGCATTCTTTTTGTTGTTAAATATTTAAGAACAGTGAACAACTAGTTAAATATCATGGCACCCAGCTTTCCAGGCAAGAGCACTGAGCTGCCTGCTTTGCAGATACCTACCAAATTATTGCGGTTTGGTCCTGGTCTCTCCCCATCTAACCGTGTTGGCATTTTCAAGCCACCGTATTTCTTCCAGTATGTCCAACAGGATGCACAGAGGCGACACTGCATGTTAGGGGGACCCCAAGAATACCACTGGTAAGACTGTGTGGCTAGAGATAACAAAGGTGGAAATTATATATATCCTTAATCAGGATCGCTTTTCAGAGCTTATTCTCTTTAGAACCATCACAAAAGAAAACCATCACAAAAGAAAACCCACAGAGACAGTGCAGAGCTCAGTGACCTTAAAAAAAAAAAAAAAGATAATGAATTCACTGTCATCACCACTGTTAAATATACTTGTGATTTCAACACATCTAATTACACATATAAATCCCTTTTAAAACATGAACATTAAAAAAACACTAGTAGGATAAGAAATTTTCCTGCCAATGAAACTGAAAACTCATTTTGCAAGACTGGTAGACAACAGTTTCTGCAGAGCTTAGGAGAGAAGACTGTCTTCAGAAACTCCCCATTCATTAATTTTTTGACTAAAGAATGTAAGAAATCTGTGACTTAACTTCTTGTGCAGTGCAACATTCCAGCATCTCTAAAAGCTCCCCATAAAGGAGCGCAATCATCAGAATCCAGTTTATTAGTATCAGAGAGCAAACCAAGGACAACAATATCACATCTTTTGAAATCTAAACAATTATGAAAAATTTGTCAAATTCACACCTCAGTGATGTAAGTCTTTGCCCAATAGCTACCTGCAATTACTTGGGACATTTACCAACTCCCCCTTTAAAACTCCATAATTATATTTACAAATGTAACAACAGTAACAAAAAAACCGACCCAACTTTGCTTAAATGCTGCTATGTCAAGTTCCGTCCCCCCACCCTTCCAAAGCCTTCTCTCCCCCCTGCCCCCCCCAACACAGCTTTTCTTTTACTGTTTGCAACACAACACACACTCTCTATGCACAACTGCCACACTGGCATGTCACTTACTATAACAGCTCTCACAGGCCCGTCCTGCTCCCGTGTTCTGTGCCTGTACTCCAGTACCATTTACCACTCCTGGTTTGACATTATTTACATTGATCTGGTTGGGGTTTGGCTTGTTACTTAAAACACAAAGCAAAAAGGAGGACAAACATTAACTGAGGCATGCAATTTCCTACTTGACTTTCAAAACTATGGCCCAAAAAACATTTAAATTTTCATTTGTGCGGTTTCCAGAACAAACTGTACTTACCAGCAATCTGACTTCCGTGAACACACTTTTTCCAATAGTATTCAAATAACACCAGTAAGAAAAATAACTATAACTGTTAAATGTCATTTTCAAGACTCCAAAATCATTTCAAAACAATAAACTACTGAGGCCAGGTAGGTATCTTACTACCCCAGACATTCTAATCTAGGTGACAAAAAGATCTCACCTACAGATCTCTCTGTCCTCAACATGAGGGATCTTTTACTTAAATCTCCAGTGAGAAGGCTGAGGGACAGACCAGGAGAGGTAGGCAGAGGAAGAGCAACTGCTGCCCTATTCAGGGAAATATAACCCCAGACTGCAGTCACAAATATTTTCACATAGTCTTACTGCAAGGTAGCCACAAATCACATCAGCACACACAACAATCATTGAACAGAAGTCAATGAACAAAAGCATACTCAATGAACACTGAACAAAAGTCTTCAGCCATATCACAGACACAGAGATTTTCATGAGTATGAGCCCTGTGACAAGTCTTAAACTATGGTCTGTGCTTCAGATAGAAAGCATTTAGATTTCTACTAAATGGAAGAAGTCTGAAACCCTAACATCTGTAGAGCAAAGGCATTGATAGCTATCACTCATACATTCTAATACAACATCTGAATCACCTCATCTCATCTCTACAGTCTCTTAAAAATGTTGACTCAGAAATGAGAAAGGGCGGGGAGAGGGGGAAGCCACTCGCAGGAGCTGAGAATGAAAGGACAAACAAAACCTTGGCATAGAGAGCAGTGTGGAATAGTACAAAATCTCTGCAGAGGAAGAACTGTCTGAGGGGGGAAATGAGGCATCCAAAAAAATCCTTGGCATAGGAGGGAACAAGGAGGAAAAAGAATCGATATTGCAGGGACAGGACTTGTGGGGAATGAAGAAAGGTGGAAGAAGTCACACAAGAAGTTTCCACACCAGGAGCTTATAAAACAAGCAAAGACTCCAAGGTGCTGTAAGGAGCTCAGCTTACGAAAGCAACAAAAAGCAGACAGCCTTTGGTGTTAACTTTTGCCAGTTATAACTCACACATGTTCTCTTACCTAATGACTGAAGAGAGTGGGCATATTCCTTTTATTTCCAATTAATAACCCCATCATCTGGAATCCACTTATTCGAGCAAAAATATATTAAAACGGGCTTTATAAAACAGCTTTCTGAAAGCACATTTTCTTACATATCAGTTGCACACTGACACAGGAGTCACACTGATTTCAGTGACCCACAATATCTATTACTTATCACTATGGCTAGCACTGCAAAAACAGCATTATGGGAACACAGCCAAATTAATTTATTTCTAATGGGGCATCAATATTAGGTTTCATGTTCTCAACAATGATCCCTGAAAGCAAAGGAGTTCCAAGAAATTGAGTTCTGAAGACAACTGGCCTTTGCAATTCCAGAACAAACCCAAACACTACTGGAAAGCTTACACTGGTCTGGAAACCAGAAGGTTGTCCCTCTCATTTGAAAATGTCTGATCTGGCATTGAGATACAGAACTTGGTACAGCCCTATTTATATACAGACAAAATAAATTCTGCTCCAAATAACCTACAAGGAACACACACACACTGCATAAGGAGGTAAGAGTATTTGCCCAGTGAAAGAAAAACTTTAGATTCTGATGGTGCTCCTCACTGGAAAGTTTGGGGCCTTTCTGTAGCATAGAAAGCTTAGAAGGCCTAAGCAGCACAACAATACTGCAAATAGTTCATTCCTTCAGAACACTGAGCAGCCCATAAACAATCCAAAAACGAAAGGGAGGGGGAAGGGAGGGAGGGCCGCAAGTGGGAAAAAAAAAGACATTTGGATTAGCAAGCCTGGTTATGTTTTCTTCTTTTGGCTATTAATTTGCCTGACTCTCACAAGGATTAAAGTGTTTCAGGGTGCTTATCAGAATGGCACAAAGTTCTCACACCACAGATGGCAGGAGATCCGCAGGCACATTTAACAAAGGGAAAGCTGAAAGAAGGTACATCCATGCTACCCAGCATTTTGCTCTGGGATGTCACTATAGTAACCTGCTGAAAAAGAATTTTTGCCAGTGATTCACTAGCAAACTCCATGTGCAAACATCACCAAGATGCTGTAAAGCAAGCAGGGCTCACAGATGCACACTGTTACAAGCAGCGCTGCTCAACAGACAAGAGCAAAAGACTGAAGGAAAGAAAACTAAGCCTCCAATCCAGGTCTAATGGCTCAGCATCAGGCATGTTGCTTCCCTGCTATACATTGTTTTATCCTCTGAAAAAAAAAAACAATAAAGGAGTCTGAAATCCATCAGTAAAGCACATGAAAAGGTTTGGGGGTTTTTTGAGCAGCATGCTGGGAAGCCCTGATGTGTTGTAAACAGTTGAGAACAAGACTGCACACATTGGCAAGCACATCCAAAGTACTAAGATCTCATGCAGAAAGGAGGGTGATGGCCCACCTACTCTGTCCTCTCTACAACCCTGCTCAAACCTGTATTTCAAACACAAGTGAAAGGGATGCACGGGTGAGAGCCAATCACCAAATCACACAGGTCACAAAATTGTCACGCTGTAGTCGTGGCAACAACTTCTCTTCAGGAATTCAGAACATTACAATTAATGTAACTGCAACAAGCACCAGAAAGTGTGCTGCTCCAAAGCTAAGGGCAAGTTTCACAGGGGCAGTAACCATAAAATTTAGGCAGCTAATGTCTTCACCATATGAGAAGCAAAAAGCTCTTAATTGGTGATGATATGTTAATTAAACTTGTTTGGTATCACCAAAGCCTGCTATAGCTATTAACAAAAGAATTAAATGAATAACTGGATGAATCATTAGGCAATTAATGAAACTGAAGTGAAAGATGCAAATAAGGTAGCAAGAATACTGATGGTGCAGTAAACTCTCCTTTCCAGTTCTTAAATCAAAAATGGAAACCTTTTAAATAGGTTTCAATTGCACTGGAGCAGTCAGTTATACTAGAACAGGGCTCATGAAGTGCAGGTATTTTGCAGGAGACCAGTCTCAATTAGAGATTAAGGTGATAAAGCACACGCAGAAAAGCAGCACTTGAAGCCAGCCACCATGGTCTGAAGCCCCTGCCCCAAAATGCCCCACTGAAGATATTCCACACAGAACACTGAAATCCCTTTGCTACACGGCTAACTAGCATTTGACCCATAGCACAGTGATGAAACTTGACTTGTTAACAGTAACTATAAACTTAGCAGCATCAATGAATGTCAGTCAGGAAAACATAGTGGTGCTAGATCCAATGGAACAATTAAGAAATAAAGCCTCAGAAATAAGAACAATTTAAAACCCTCTGTAAGGAACATTGCATCTACTGCAAGCGTCTGGATTCCTTATCCAAATGGAGAACGTGAGCTCTCGTCACAACTCGCCAGGCTCCTGTAAATATTCACTTCTAAGAGCAGGTCTAATGACTGCTAAATAATGCCATTTGCAAATGAGCAGCTTCTCCACTATAATGTTGAAGTTCACCATTTTAACTAGCACAGCTACAAAAGAAGGAACACCGTTAAACCTCTACGTTTTCCATACTGCGATGAACCTCTGCACAGTTAAACAGAAGGAAAAAAAGTCTCGCTCCTTGGGCAGATGACAACTGAGAAACAAACTAAGGACCTATCTTCAGCCTGTTAAGCAGTCACCCCTTGTAGTCATCCAAAGCTTTGACCTACTCCTCCAGTTTCCATATTAGCTTAAAAAAAAAAGAGGCAGGGTAGGGAGAATATTTTCCTACTTTATAAGTGTTTGCAAGGCAGAGTTTGCAGCTTTAAAAGTGCTTTGAGATTCTGAGATAAAATACTGTAAGTAGAATGTACTAATTTACATTTACCAATGTAAATTCAAAATTTACATTTTACATCAATACATTTTGGAGACTGGGGATTGCATGGAGCTCTTATTCTTCCCTTTCTGTTCTTACCCCTTCTGATATCACTTAGATCAAAGCAAAAAAAGAGAAAAGCCACACAAAATTGTATGCCTCAGCCATCATGATTTGCAGATGTTCTAGTCCCAAAAAGCACCAGCTACACAACCAGACTGTTACAAAAAAAAGGAAAACTAACTAGTACATACGATGGCCATAAGAACCAGAGTATGATTCCTACAGCAGCCTGAAGAGTATGCTTGGGTACACACTAGAGGAGAAAGAGGCTGAGGCTACATCTGCAACAAGAAAGGTCCCCAAGCCTTCACAGGTCCCCAAGGTCACAGTGGCGGATGGCAGGATGCAGTGGGTAAGCTCTTTGTGTATTCAAGGCTTCTGCTGCTGCTTTATAACCACTTCCACCAACAGAAATTGCTACAGAAAATGGAAATATTTTTGCATTGTTTCCTGAATGCAGAATTTAATTGATTTTTTGCTTTTTCCTTTCATCAGGAAAGCACATTAGCGCTTCCAACCTAAGGATGCAGTACAAAGCCATGCCTACAAGCAATGGGTTCAGTCACATCAACTACAGAAGCCTGTCCCAAAGTCAGGGTTGTTCTTGGCAAGAGCACAGAAATGTTTATCCACTATCTAGGATGTTGGTTTAGGACTTGATAATCTCACATCAATTACCTGTATGACTCTCCAGGCTTCAGTTACCCACATTATAAATTCGGTGCACAGTCTCAAGTTAAAAAATAACAACTCTAATGCTTCAGGTAGAGCTGCTATCTTTTGACTGTACAACATGTATGTGACATGAAAAATAACCTCTGAAGACTTCTATTGTCTTATTATTTTCTCCCCTCGTCCTAAGTTTTCCTATTAACATTACAGGTACCAACAAGAGTCCTATCAGTGGAGGACAGCCAGACACACACAAACAATACTGTTTGAGTCCGGTATCTTCCAGGATCTCTTTGCAAACAATTTTATGGCAGCTATTGTTAGAATGGGTTTCACTCAGTTGATAACATTTCTGTGTAGGTCTTGTGACAGACTACATCAAGTAATTTATTTTCGAGGTGACAGGTGGATTATTATGGTTCAAGCCTTGAAACAGGAATGGGCTCAGTAACATGATAAGGACAAATCAATAACATTGATATTTAGATCCCTACACCATGTATTGCTATTACAGGCCAAGAATATAATCTTTTCTAGGTCACAAGAGAATGTAGATGCAATATATTCCTTATGTGCCAGACCTTCTACTGAAACCTAAGTAGAAATAATCCAAAAATCTTAGAAATACTTAACACTTCCAACTGCAGCAACAATTCATAGGGGGAAATAAAAAAAAAGGCAGCAGAAGCATTCACGTTGGATTGTCAGTCACATATACAGGTGGTACATTACCTGATACACAAGAAAGGGTATTGAAGGAGGAAGAAAGTCTGACACTCATTTTATCAATTAAACAATATGCAAGTTATGGTGTAACACAAAAATCAACTGTGAATGGAAAACAAAACCAGAGATAAAAATAGCAACCACATGGGCAGAAACAGAAGTCTTTTCCTCAAGTAGAGAGGTAAATTGCTGATTTGATTATATTATCTAGATAGCAGCAAGAATTATTTTGCTGAGATACAGTGTCGAGGAGTAAGATACTACTTCAGACGGCCATTATCAAAGGAGCACCATAACCCTTCAAATACAAACCCTACAAACATATATTATAACCCAAGAACAAAAGCAAAACTACCAGTCTCTCATCTGCAATATCCTTTCACATCCACAGTCTAAATTACATTGGCTTTCACTTTACAAGCTTATCACATTGTGAACTCAGGTTTAATTTGATGCCTGGTGTCCCCCAGTAGAGTAGTATCATCAACAAAAAGCAATTCTGTTGAAAAGTTGCATGACACAACATCTGCTTGGCTTCACACCTAATTTTTAGTAAATTCACCTGGGATATATCAACATATTTCAAAAGCAAAACAGAAATCAGGGATCGTCTATTTGCACAAGAAACAGTCTTGCAAGGTAAGCATATAAAACTTAGGTTTGTATTAAGTAACAGAACACATGGTAGAAGTTCATAAATATTTGAAAGGAGATAGCATAGAAGAATAAAGGAGTTATTGGGGATAACACATATAGGAATGTATCTGGGAGTGAAAGTTGGAAAGAGAAAGGACAGGGGAGGTTTCAAGCTCCACACTATAACACCTGTTGACTGGGTTATGCAGAGGGAATGCAATAGAAGAAACATTTTAAGAAGACTTAAAAAGAAAATAAAAATAAATTCCATTATGTATATTGATTTTAATCCATTTTTTCTCTATAAGCTTATATATATATAAATTACATTAGGAAACAACCATGCATTGGTGATCCACTGATGACAAATGCTAAGAAAAACAGATATATTACGAAGCAGCTAATTAGGCTGCTACCCTTTTGTTCACAACCATGCCGACCTGCTAGCAAGTTCCCAACTCCCAGCCTGCGTAAAAATAAAGATTAGAAGATAAATAATGATGGCTTCAGGATGGGAACTCTATACAGGATGATGGAAATGAGCAACATGACAGCCCAGCATCCTAACCAGGAAAGCCCTGATGGAATGTCCTCAGCTGCCTGCGGAGGAAATCCCCTGTGCTCAGGAAGTGGAAGGTCAGTGTGTGGGAACAGCTTTGTCTGTTACAGGCTCAGCAGCAGTGGGGTAACCATGCTGCAAGGAGTGCGACTTTGTTCTAGTCAGCTTTCAACAAGTAAAGCTATCGTGGTTTCTTCCACAGGGCTCCTAGCTGTTTATTAGCATCAGGGTGGTTAGTGTTAAGTCAGCTAAAACACACAGGAATTCCAGCCTGTTCAAGCATCAACAGAAGGTTCATTATATTGGCAACCTAATTTAATAGTTCTCTGACAAGTTTGCTCAGCTATGTCTCTCATTATGTAATTAAAGCAAACCCATAATACTGGCACACCATGGAAACCGCTACACCAGCCCCTCTACAATGAAACAGAAAACCAAACAATACAAAAAGATACTTACTAGTTGGGTATATACACTTGTTTTAGCTTGCTTTCTGCTTCTGCTGCTTTCAATCGTTTCTTTAAAAAGGAAAAAAAAAAAAGTTAGAACAAAGAGAAAATGCAGACTAATTCACCTGGGAGTCAAGTAATATACCTGTAAAAACCCTAGCATGTACTAAGAAACAATTAAGCTTTTCTTTCACTGAGGAATGCAAAAGTCCTTTACCACAAAATCTTTTTCCAATGGAAAAAAAAAAAATCCACTGAAAACAACTACAGACATCAAATAACTCTGGACACAGCTTTTCAAACAAGTCAGAGATGACGATCTACTCTAAGGACAAGCTTCTCATTCCCTTTCACTTCAATACAAATTCATGCACTGTTTCTCTTACAATCTTTTTTTTTCCTGCAAAGGACAACCTGACATAGTCTGTGTTTGTTCTCCATGATAATATACACCAGCTGGACAGTAACAGGTAGAGGAATGCACCCTTTCTTCAACAGATGAGCCAACTGGAAGAGTCTAAAGGAAGATTTTTTTTATTGATAATCCTCACTTTTGAAGACTGAGTGACACAGGAGATCTTCTTTAAAAGTTAAAACAATCGAAAGCTTAACTCAAAATGGATGCAGAACGACCCAGTAAAATTCTTTAACTCATGGTATGTCATCACTGCTGACTAAACATCAGCCATGGGTAATCTGTACCTGGGCACTTTCTAAAGGTGGGAAGCTCTAAAGTACAGAAGCACTACACATTTATCCTGCTTTGAGATAGTACGGAAATAAATCCCAGGCGTGTGCAAATATCAGGAGACAAATAGAAAAGAACTTTGAGTAAAAAGGGAGAGGCTCACTAGACCAAACAACCAGCCCCTAATGAAAAACACCACTGCCAGGAGATACTAAGGAACACAACAGAGATGTGTTTAAGGGAAAACATATACAAGAAAGAGACTTCCAGATCACGGGAATGTATGTTTAGAAGTACACACCATTTGTTTCATGGCCCTACTTCAGTAAAGCCGTCCATTGACCTCTGTCCACATTTCTGAAATAAGTGGATTAGAAGATCCTTTCAATGAAGGAGTAAATTCCCCCAGAACATCACTGCTCTTTCCTTTCACTTAGCTACAGCTGGAGACTTGCTGATAGACCCCACGAACATGGCAGAGATAGGCCATTAGCAGGAACTTTACTAACTGGCCAAGAACTCCTTTTATAACTCAAACCTTCACACCATTTAAAAAGTAAAAGAGGCATGCTGAAATTCACATTTTCTCTTTATTACATAAGCTAAATTAATTTAGGATGGACCTCTGAAGGCCTCTAGCCCAAGCCACTGCTCAGAGCCAGGCCCGTGCTCTTCAACAACCAATGCTGTTAACAGTGGTCTGCACAAAGCCATGGCAATGTTTCCCAGATAAAATCATCAGCATAGTGATATTCTAGATAAATTGATCAGCTTAACATTTTCTATGCAGTAGCCTCAGGGAACAGCCTAAGGAAATAACTATAAAGGTAAAGTCAGTATCTTGATAGAAACAGAAAGCACCAGAAAATGTAATAAAATTGAAGTGTGTGTCACTGAGGAACGGGACAAACATAAAAATCCTTTTTACAGGGACATGATAGACAGACACAGAAACAACAAAATAAAAGTTTTCTGTAAGCATAAAGCTTGCTTTGATCAGATGGTTAGTTTAGAATTCCCCTCTTGTCTTTTCCTGCAAAGTCAACTTGTCTTAGAAATCAAAAAATAAAGTTGTCAAACAAAACAAAACAAAAAAAAAAGAGAGACTAAGAAAACAGAACTTCTGAAAGTTATCCCAAGACTACAGATACACCTTCAGAGAGCTGCATCCAAAAGCTGGCTTCTTTCTGCTGGTTTCCCAAACTGCTTCTGTTGCATCTTGTCTCAGACAAGAGCAGCTACCTGAAAACTGCCCTCAAGAAAACCCAAATGAAGACTTCAAGGAGACAATCCTTATCAATCCTACAGACTTGGAAGAATCAGTAATATCTATTTTGCTGGCAAATGGTGATGGGATTAAAGCAGTTCTCACCATGGATGCAAACCACAATTCAAAGTTGAACTTTTTCAAACCACCCTACCCAAGTCTTTTGATGTAAGAAACCAAAGCATCCAATGATGGGTCTCAAAAGGTGCTGTGACAATGGTTCTCCAAACAACATCAGAAATCCTCTTCTACCTTCCAGAGACACATTACCCCAAAACAATAATCCTTCAATGAAATGCATGCTCGGGTGCCTTTCTGCTCACAAACTGGAGGCTGTTCCACTCACAGCCTGGACTGAAAAAAAACCACAGGTCTTCTTTCCCCTGACACAGACTACCACAGGCACCAGCCAGCCAGCCACGGAGCTCATACTCTCCCCCAGAAATTACAAGTCCAGCATCAGATTAAAACACTGGTTGATGAACCTTGTACAAGAGCTGTTTATTTCCTTGCGACCTAAGTGGGAAATTCGGGGAACTTCCACTCTTTTTTTTTTCTTCCCAGCTAGATTTCTCCATTGTGGTGGAAAAAAGCTGAAGTTTTCTTGACAAAAGCTCCCAAAGGGACTACCTAGAATCACTGTGTTATGACAGTTCTGGAAATCTACAAATGCAAAAGCTTCATGCAAGAACAAAGCATTCCCAGCAGCTAAAATATTCTAATATCCACAGTATAAAGTCATTTGCTTTGGAGACATGGTTAATTTAGGGTGTTAAGCAACATTTCAGCAAACTAGTGGAGAACGTTAACCTCGCACCACAGATGTATTTTATTTTTTTTGATGGATGACCCCGGTGCAAGCTCTGAGCTAACAACTGTCATAAGTCACCTGGACCTAGCCATACCCTCCTCTCTTAGACCTGCCCAGGGACCAGCGCAAAGCATGACAAACAGCATACACCCTTATTAGAATGTAGCATACCGGGAAAATTGAAGGTTTTCAGAAGGTACCAGAATGTGGTGGATAAGAAGATGCTTTGCACTAAGTACCCGTGGCTGTGGGCAATTAATAGTCCAGATATGATGAGTTTCCTATTTTCTGACAGTGACTGATACCAGAAGGTACAAAAGAGGGGTGCCTGAAATGTAGTCACGCACAGTTTCAGAACAAACCCTTCACAGAGAAGTGCTTTGCAAGGTCCTTTGACAATTATTGATTTGTACCTGAAGCATATTTACACTATAAATACTTAATGTTGTCTGATGTAGTTATGAATGTCCCTATCCCCCAAAAAACCTCAGCAATTCTAACTTTTTCAAGTTGTTTAGTCTAAATGAAATCTTTTGAGTTAGCTATATATGCAAATCTTAAGTATATCCTCTTATTTACCTCAACATATTTTCCCCACCTGTAAAAGGGAGCTATTACCAACTTGTCTATCTCCCAGGGACCAAGCGATTAAAATACCAAGCACTGAATATTCAAGTTGGTGCAAACATCTGTCCTTTATATATTCTCTCCCTAGGTTTGACATCTTTCATTCTACCCACTGAGCCTGAAAAAGTTTTATAATACATGAAGTATCAGAGTAAATGTTTGTGGTCAATTTCTAAAGAGTAAACATTTATAAAGAGGAAATAACAAAAGAAATCCAGGAATGCAGGGGATATTTCAAGGTCCACAACACAAGAGCTGGGTTGGCAGACAGCATGGAGATGCCTCAAACATCCTTAAGTTTTTATTAGTTGATAATAAGGAAGATAAATTGCATTTTCTGGATTTAGAGGAGAACCTTCACACTGTTTATTCTTCTTCAAAACTCTGAATATATAAGTGCTGCTGGGAGGAGGGGAGGATGGGACAGAAAAGGTAAATAAATCCACAATGTGTCCAGGAGAAGCATTTACAGCTGCTTGTGCTCCAGCAACACATCTCAGTACTGATCTGTGGTACCTATGGTCTCTTGTCACTTGCTTGCCAAAACTGCCAAAGTTCCATGTTACTGTAGGCTTAACAGGAGGTGTTTGGGGATAAGATGTCCTACGTATGCAGAAAAACATTTTTTTTAATGTTATTTCTACTTTGCTAGAACACAGTACTTTATGAAGGCTTGTACATTAAGATGTCACTCACAGCTCTTGGCTAGGTACAAAGAAGGCTTGCTTCCTTTAATAAAGATGTTTTCTATCCACATCAAGATTTACACAGAGCTCCCCCTTTAGGCTCCCTTCCTCATGTACTCAAATGTAAGAGCACTTCCACTTTCTCTAGTATCTTCTCAACACTGCACCTACCTTAAAACTGTTTTTTTCTGTCCATCCCTCCTACACTTCTCTAATGGCACTTGCACATGAGAAATAGAACAGCAGAAATTGACAGTCTCTGATCTTCCTCTTGAAGTTCCATGCTCTTCAAGCACAAATAAAATTGCAAAAACTAAATTAAAGCCTTAAAACTCTCAGAAAGCATATGACTGATTCAGTCATCTGCTACTGCCATGTCTCAAGCTCATCTTAGCTGCATCTCAACAGCTGGTAAGTGCTCTGGTTTTATGTTTATAGGACTTCCCCTCGTATTATGCGAAACAGCAGAAACATTTAAAGATCTTTTAACAAAATACAAAATCACCCTGGAATTCACAGCTATGCAAGAACACAGCCTCTACTTTGAATGAGACTGCAGGCACACCCAAACATCACATCACATCAACTCTCTTAAAGAGTTTTCAAATCACTTGGAGGGAAACACCAAACAGCACTAACTTGATGGATCCATTTCAAACTTTTCTGAATCAAAAATATATGCTCTTGTGAATTGACACAGGAAATCAAGGATGATGAAGGGTGCAAGAAAAGGACACATTCAAAGGAGACTCGGGATACCAAATTTGGCATCTCCCTCATTTTCTTCAGGACAACTCTGAAAGGGTGTCTTTCATAGGACAACTCTTGGGATCACTTTGGACAGACATTCAGGAGCCTACATCAGACCACAAATCCTGAGTTGACATTGCAGTAGAATTACTGCTTCTAGCAGTTCTCTTCCTGGAAGGTCAGTCCTTATACTGAAATGACTGAATGAATAATTACTCTGGTAACCTTTAAAAGGAAGGTATAGCTGAAGCCAAATAAAAATGACTGGATAAGAGATCTTAGTGCAAAACCAAGTCAATCTGCATGGATCTCAGCCACAGTATCCTACTCACAAGACAAGGAAGTGCTGTATAAAGCCTTTCAATCTTAGGTACACCAGCCATAAATATACCTTATTGTTCAGTTCTGAGAAATGGTCTTCTTTTGAAGTCAGCTCAAATTTTAGCTTTCTCAATGGCAAGAAACAGATGGATTTGGATTCTGCCTTGGGATTATGAGAGTGCTCTCTCACTCCAAGAAAATCTCAAAGTAAATACAGAGGGATGTAAACTGTTCCCAACTAACTGCTTTTCATCAAAGCAGGCAATTGGCTGATGACAAAAAAACTTTATTACTATGTTGTGCAAGTCTGATAAATAGTTTGAGTACTTGCTTTTATGTTCAGTCAGACAAAAATTCTACAGGAATGAGAAAGTTATCACTGTATTTTTAAAGACAATATACAGCCTTGGAATATAATTTAATCATCCTCTTGGAAGAAGGGCAAGTGAAAGTGAAACAACTCAACACACACCTTTCACATCCTTACTTAGCACATTTTCAAGATCTTATAGACAAAAATGCTGTTAGCCCGAGAACCATTTTGTGGTATTAAACTAAGGAAAGAATCTACGCAGACAAAACACAAAGAAGAATCGGCTGGAAAAGGGGCAAAGGGCATGCTTTGCCAAAGACTTTACACACATCAAGTAAAATATCAGTGTAATACACCATTATTTCAACTATAACTTCCTGTGCTTTCTTTGTGGTTATATATGGATAGTTCTCCCAGGCCTTTTATAAATGTTTAATGGTATCGTTTGCTTCTATAAGCTGGGAATTTGAGATGAGGTCTTCAGCTCAGTTCAGACTTAATTGATGTGATATCTCTGTACTGCAATTTCTACCTGCTCAGTTTATACTGTCTCCTAAGTACAAAGCCTCTAATTGGAAATTTTCCCCAAATCCCACTTCCTGGTACATTGCTGGGCAGCACACGTAAGGTACGGTATAACTGATGGAAAAAAATATTGCAAAGGAGTAGAGTGGAACAGTATGAACAACTGTAGGTTTGCTGGGTTTTTAATTGCTGCAAGAACAAATAATCCAAGTGCTTCAGGCATATTCCCTCAGCAATTTTGTCTATATAATAAGAAATTTTAGTAAAGTGGAAAAAGCAAAAGAATTTAACCACTTCCTAATCAAAGCACAGCTACTCCAGTTGTTTTGTCTTCCAGCACATATGCCTGGAAGCAAACAACTGGACACTATTTATGATCTGTCTCCAAGAGCAAACACCAAAGAAACTGCTCCCTACCCCTCACTCGTATGGCCACTGTTGTTACACACCTCAAGATAGGCAGAAACAGAACTGCACTGCTACAAATGTATCACGGACTTTCTGAGCACTACAGAGATGCTTTTTGGTTTAATCTTTCCCAAGACCTTCTAATATTGTTTGCTGTTCTAACTGAACTGGGGTGGAATTTTAATGCAACAGCGTAAGACTCTAGTTTTCACTGACTGATAAAATAAATTCCTCATTTTTTCTGATACCTACCATATTGCTAGATGGATTTGTATCACTGAGGTGAAATTAAAGATGCAGGGAAGAAGATAAATGGATTCCTCTCAGTGCAAATAAAGAACATAGTGCAGGCTCGGCTACCATCTCCTGAACAGCTGTAGTCAGACAGCACAGCCGCACTCACTACATCCACGAAACACGCAGTTCAATGGGGAAGGGAACTTACAAACTCCCTGAAGGGAACTTACAAACTCCCTGAAGGGAACTTACAAAAAGACTGGAGAGGGCCTGTTGACAAAGGCCTGGAGTGAAAGGACGAGGGGCAGTGGTTTTAAATTAGAAAGGAGTGGATTTAGATTAGAAATAAGGAGGAAGTTCTTTACTATGAGAGTGGTGGAGCACAGGAACAGGCTGCCCAGGGAGGTGATTGAGGCCCCATCCCTGGAGACATTCAACGTGGGGCTTGACAAGGCTCTGAGCAACCTGCTCTAATTAGCAAGATGTCCCTGCTCTCAGCAGGGGGGTTGGACTAGATGACCTCCAGAGGTCCCTTCCAACCCAGACATTTCTATGTTTCTATGTAACACCGTCACCTCATTTCTCCAGCACGCCCACCATGCCAGCTCCCATCACCATCTCACTTTCCTACCACCCATTTCCTCACCAGAAGGAAAAGTTTTAATGAAAGAATGAACTTAGGGAAATAGTGGAATGAGGATGTAGCTAATATTTTTTAAGAAGTAATATAAAAGTGATGCAAAAAACCTGAATTCTCATTTGTCCTGAGGACCCCTCTGTAATTTAAGCAAGTGTTCCAAACAGAAAGTAAATGGTAAAAAACACATTACAGATCCAAATATAAATATTCAGTCCCCAAATATAGAACATGCCAAATACTGTTCAATGCCTCAGGTATCTAGTAAGTTCAACAAGGCCAAGTGCAAGTTCAACAAGGCCAAGTGCCGGGTCCTGCACTTTGGCCACAACAACCCCATGCA
>JANHFX010029133.1:0-42773 GCA_027560015.1 Chloroceryle amazona | reverse complement strand
ATCAGGGGTTGGACTCGATGATCTTGGAGGTCTTTTCCAACCCAATCTATTCTATGATTCTATGATTCTATGATTTATTCCAAGTTGAATTTCAAATGAAGCAAGTTAAGGCAGGACATTTGTATAACTCCATGTTATCATCAAATAGGTGCCTGAACACAATACTTACAGTTATTATGAAAAGCCCATTATATATTTCTTCCTTCTTTTAATTAATCTTCCCATTAAATGTTGTAAGTAGTTTTCAGCAACTGATAACTCTACATTTTTTATGCTGCTTGCATTGTGCTTGCTTTATTTAAAGGATCAAGCAGCCTTCGTATTTAAATGAGCAGAGATAGAAACGATTGCAAACACTAGTCAAAGTTGATTCTCAAGTTTAACAAGTCTTGGGAATCTGACCCATCAACACTTCCCAGACAAACTCTTACATGGGGGGAGCCCCCATGCATCTGCAATCTAAGTCACGGGCAGGCAGAGGTGGAGGATTAGCATGGATGGGTGTCTGATGTACAGCAACTGCCCACCCCCCATAACAAGTCAGAACTGAAGTTAATGCCGACCTTAATTAACTGTATTCCTTTCCTCAAACTGCTGAAAGCTCCAAACAAATGAAGTTGCGGCAAATATGAAAAGCAAGCACAAATGCCATTGCTACACATTTTTATCTACAGAACAGCTGGTGAGTGCAGTGATTAGAGACTGTTCAGTGCTTCAGATTGTAACAGAACCCACCTATTGGAAAGGCCGAACCCCAAGAGAGAGAACAGAGCAACAATGTTTGGTTTCAAAAGCAAGGAAAATCAACTTCTGTTAGAATGAAAGAGATGATTTTGACTCTCTTACCTGCTGAACGTATCTGTCTGTAGTTTTCCACATATAGTAATATTCTATTATGCTTGTTAAGGACTTCCATGGGAGCTAGGGACATAAAGGAAAAACAGCAGTCATTGCAGGGACCTGGCCCACAGCCTCACTGAAGTTCAGGGGATTCCTCCGACAGACAGTTTATAGCAGAGTCTCGCAACTACCAACCCTCCTAACGAAAAAAGACAGTCTGTGTCTGAATCTCCTATGGGCCTTAGATGCACATGGGACCCACGTTAAATTTAACGTCCTTTCAAAAAATAGTGCTTTGAATGTAGAAGCAGAGCAGGTTACAGGTAAATCTCCATGCTGCGCTGGCTCCACAGTAAGCCATTCAAGGGAGGCACAATGTGGAAGAGAGCCCATTGGCTCAGGGTCTCTGCTTGAGCAGACTCAAGCAAGATCCACGATTACAGTATCACAGTTCTTACTGCTTGACTTCTACAGAACTGGCTCATTAAGAAAGTAATAACTACTACAGAATTGTGCCCTGCCAACAGAACCACAGAGAGTGTTATGTTGTTTCCAGGTCCCTCTGTCTAAAAGATTAGAGCAGGGGACAAGCAACACCGAAACGACTTGCTTTGTTCGAGAGGATATGAACAACAACAATACAGGAAACTTGGCTCTCTTTACAGTGCTCCATTCAATCTGCAGGCTGAGCGCCTAGGGTGGAACTTGGGCCAAACTACAGGACACTTCCCTTGGATGCCTGAGGTTCCCGTTTAAAACTTTCAAAAGGCCCTTTCTGAAATGTTATTATAAAAGTGACTAAATTTTCATTTTTCAGAAGGCCCATTACTTTTTCTCCTTGAAACACAAATCTACAGCAGCTAGGCTGTCACACTTTTCCAAATCCCCCCCAGCTGCAGTGGAGCAGATGATTTCAAATTAACACCTCTAAGGGAAAAGTTATCATCTGTGATTTGAAATTCTGACTGCACAACAGTCTGTCATGAGTACGAGGTCTGCCTTTCCCCAGTTTACAGAAAGGCACACACTCCAGTTCAAAGCCCTCTTCTTCAACACAAAGGCAAACAACACAGTTTAGACAAGATGTGAACCAGCTCTGTCACCAAGCAGTGGGCCACGTGGGCCCTCATTTTATATACTTACAAAATCTTGCTGAATGTCAGTGAAATCTTTTCCGTATTTTTCTAGTGCTTCCTCAAAGAGGTTTGCCTCTGAAGCGGACCACTCCTCCATCTCATCTCTGCACAGGACTGGTCCACCTTGTGGCACAAGCGCAGAGATTGCCTTGGAAATGTCATAGACATTTTTGTGCAAAGTGTCCATAGCATGGAACTACATCGTTGCAAAAGAGAAAGATAAATGTAAGGACAAGCATTCTAGGGGGGAAAACATGCTTAACAGTGAAACAGCAATAACAAAAAACTGCACCAAGATTTGAGGGTGCAGGATTCTGTACCTAACACAAAGTCAGTAAAAACTTGTTCCAACCTCAGATTCACTGCAATTGTCAGTGTACAAGTCTAACATTCCCTAACAAAATCAGGGTTTGTGGAAGATGACCCCTTGCTCAGTAATTCCTACTTAGCTACTCACCAGCACCACCAATATAGCACTAACTGTTAAGAAAATGCACGGGACAGAGATTCACGGCAGGACTGAACAGCCCTGTTAGGTACTAACCACAAATGGGGCATAAAGATAGAGGTCCAAGGGGCATATTTTCTAATAAACTTAGCCATGCACTTTGTCAAGTAATCCAAAAAGTTGCATATAAGAAAATTATTTAAGAGCAGCAACACATACATCCAATTCCCCCAAAGGCCAGAAACCCCCCAAAAGATTCAAGTCAAGTCATACATCATGGCTGAGTAGAAAAAATAATTACTCCCAGGAACAATTATTACTCTTCCAAAAGCTGAGTTATGACTGTCTGCAATTTGTGATTTACAAGGGCTGAGAGCATGTTGAGAGGAAGGAACTGGTATTAGTAAATGAAAGCTTGGCTTTATTTCCTGACTTCTGTAGTTTTAATCAGGATTTTATTTGCCTTTCATCATACCCATTTTGTGTACGTGCATAATTAATCTACAGTGTTCTATCCTAGAATTTGTTCTAGATATGATTTCACATTATTCCAGTTATGAGGCGAGGCTTTGATAACAGTTCTCTGGAGACTTCATAAATTCCATTCAAATTTTCATTAAACTTCCTCTAGCACAGAAGTCCAAGTTTTCCTTTTCCTCCATGTACCCAGAATCATCTATGATTATAAGGTATTAAGAACATCACCACTCCTCAGGTATTCTAAAATGGAACCCATCAAAGAAAAAACCTGAAATTTCTTATCTGACCACAGGCTTTTCCCTCCCAGATGATCTTGCCCAAGGATGCCAGTGCCAGTCCAGTGTTGGACAAGTGATAAGGAGTGGCATTCTGGTGCTATACCAACGCAGACAGTCAGACAATCATTTGCATTCTTCTCAAGACAGCTACTCAGCCCATGCAAGAGATGGGCTGTGAATCATGTCATCAAATCATTTTAATAGAAGAGAACACAAAAAGAATTATCTCACAGAATTATCCGTGATGGATCATAGGAGGCACAAGGCCAGCAAAAGTTACTTCATATGCAAATAAAGAGTTCCTTTGCAAAGACAGGATCTGCTTCGCAGCAGGCCACAATTACGATCCATCTGCCCCTCT
Organism: Chloroceryle amazona; assembly: GCA_027560015.1. Taxonomy (NCBI): domain Eukaryota; kingdom Metazoa; phylum Chordata; class Aves; order Coraciiformes; family Cerylidae; genus Chloroceryle; species Chloroceryle amazona. The sequence goes on along the minus strand of JANHFX010029133.1, from coordinate 39,230 downwards.
CTCTTTACCAAATGTTATTGCTGAGGTGAATATTTTGCATCTCTCAGAAACTTATGGTCCTCTTAAAAATCTTACCAGCGTGATGTCCCTAGAGGCTGCTGCAGCACTCATGTGCAAACTTGGCTGTCTGACAGAACTACTGCAATCTAGTGCTCGGGCAAATGTACCAACAGATCTGAAAGAAATTAAACAGAGCATTAACTTTGCATGCAAAACAAGCATAAATATAAACACCCAACCAAAACTTTGAGATCAGCAGACTCCCATTTCTCAGTAACAAGATTACACATTTTGGCACTAGTTCTGAGCCAGAGACTGTTCTCTTCAGATGTGGTTTCTTATTATGAACACTTTACTCTATTTAGTTCCTATGACCAAAGAGGCTTAGGTGTAGGAGGAGAAACAGCGAAAGCCTCAAGAATCACAAAAGGGGAGTTTTGAAGTACTCTTCTATCACTTATCTCTCGACAGGCTTAAGCTTTAAAAGCAACTGAGCACAAGCAAGCTTTATGAATGGTGAGTCTCTACCACGATGGCAAGAGCAGTGCTGCACTGTCCAAAGGTACAGAGACAGACATCAAGACCAGACAGAAAAGATTCAGCAACACAAGTGTTTTTCTAAGTTTCAGTAAAATTAAAAAAAGATCTTACTTTACAACTCAATATTGTATAATACATATATATTACATAGCCTGCATAAAGAGTACAGCAACTTCCCAACGTCAGTCATTCCTGCATCTGAGGCCACAATCCCTATTAGCTGTTCCTAAAGAAATCAGTCTGAGAAACCTTTAACAGGAACATGGGTTCCAGCAACTCCTACTCCCCTTTCTGCTTGCTACACACCACATGGGTGAAATGTGTGTGCTCCTGCACAGTGAACTGGAGCTGAACTCCGCTGAGCAGCTACAGAAACAAAAAAGTGTTTAGTTTTTGGTCTTGTTTTGTTTTTTTCTTTTCCCCTTCACTCAGATCACTTCCCCAAACTAGTTAAGAATACAGAGAAAATACTAGTGCCAAGCAGTGCGGGAGTAGGAAAAGTAAATACTTAAGCAGTCGTTGTCATCAAATATCTCATTGTGGACACAATCCAAAACAGCCTCCCCCCAGCCAAGTTTCTGTGGCGATTCGCACTTTGCCTTCTCCCCAGCCTCCCAGTCACCATCCTCATCCCTGCTTCACAGCTCCCATGTCTCCAGCTTTAGCTGAACTGATTATTTTTGTGGGTGTTTGTGTGTGTCACCTATTATAAACCGGATCACTTTGCTGATTCTGGACAGAAGCTATTTTTATACTGATCCTTCCAGTGATTCTCATTACAGCCCACACCTTCAAGCAGCTGCATCATCAAACCCCGTGGGCACCAGCAAACAGTCAGAAAGAACAACTAAAACCAGCTTGGCCACCAAAAGCCTGCACAAGCAGCCCCATCATCACTCTAAACCAACCCTGACACAAGCCCCCATTCACCGGGGCACTTCTACCCTCTCATTTCCTGCTGAGTCTTCCTGACACCACCAGCAGAGTGACAATTTGAATCAAGCCTGCTGAAAATTAACCCAAAGAACAAAGTTTCTAGCTTTCCACGGGTGTCCTGTATGTCACTTGATTAGAAGCAACTGTGAAACAGTGGCCTTGTCAAGAAGGGTCCCTGAAGCAGCAGGAATATCCTGTGCCGGGAGATAACCCAGCTCTCCCCATCTCTGCTTTATCTGCTTGTTCTGTATCAGTGGTGGAGATTATCCTTTCCCTCTTTTCATCCATCTCCCTATGTCCATCTGATCATGTAGAATTAATCTCTTGCATATAAATCACTTAGTTCAGCAAGCTTGACTTTACTGTTGGCACAGGTCAAGGGTAACAGCAATATATTGTGTAAGCAGTACAGTGAAACTTCCAAGAGCCTAAATTTTATGGTGGTTCTTTAGTGTAGCCAGAACACTATGAACTTTATGAACCTTTAAAAAGTCTATACAAAAGGCACATGTTTAACTAAAGAAAAAACACATTCATTAATTCTGAACAGTGAGATTTTCTTCAATCTGGACTGCAGTTATTTTTCATTTTAAACAACTCTTGGCTACTGTTACTGTACTCACAACCAAGGCCCAAGTGAGCCGCTGAACAGAACTCTCAAGGCTAGCAAATCAGATACTACTGGCAGCTTGTAACTTTACAAACCTCTCTCAAGTATATCCAATGATAACTTGCTCCACTGACTAAAAACATCAAAAGATTCAAATACCCATCTACTCACACCACTATCCTACCACACAATGCTATAAACACCACCCTCCCCCCCCCGCCAAATTATTCAGTCACCAGTTGCTATAAGAACGTAAAATTCAGTATAGGCTGCTGTTCATACAAATGCATACGAAAGAAAAAGCTGAAGACAGTTTTCAAAATGAAAAGTTGATCAAAGATTGCTTTGGTCTTACATAAAAGCACACATTTCACCACCTGTACAGATTTGCAGGGTTTTACTTTATTGCACCTACCTACTGGAATCAAGGCAATAGGAAGCATCCACACTCCATCAAAAACACTTTACCAGACTTCCTAGCAAACTAATGGATGTTAATATGTCACTGGATTTGAAAAAGGGAGAAAATGGACAGAGTAATGAACTGTCAAGGATTTAGTTCACTAAGCCTTCTGCATTCTGCCCTAAGTATTTGAAAAACCTCACCAACTACAGGATAGTTTTTACATGCCATTTGCTATTCTTTCATTAAAGTGATTAAGTTGCAAATCTGAGTAGCTGTTCCTAAAGTAAAGCAATTCCCAGGAAGGCATGTAAAATGTCCATAATTTCAAAATGGAGCAAGTGAATCAAGCAATAAAAACCAGCCTTCAGAATAATAAGGCAAAAATAACGTAAAAAGTGCTTGGAAGACGTTAACATTTACTTAATGAAAGGAGAGGTAACATGCTCTTACCGTGCTACCACCAGGAACTGGTCTATCTGCTTGTCTACTAGTGGGTTAAAGGCTTCCCAAACTTTTGTTTCAAGTTTTGACTGATCTCTTCCATCATCCTCACCTGGTTGAAAAACAAATTAGAAATGCTTGGTATGGCTGTTCCAACAAATAAGTACTTTCTAGATTTTTTTTTTATTCTCAAAATAATTTAATTCCCAACCCCTCTCAGTTACTCTACCTAGCAAAATTTCATTTATGTTTTTGTGACAATTTCAGCTTGACAGACACAGCAACAATCTCATCTGAATCAGGCAATCAGATTTTCAAGAAGTGGTTTCAAAGGACACGTATAATGGGAAACAGAGAACATCCTTCTCCCAACTAGACAGTCTCTCTTCAGCCCCTCTCCCCTTCTCCTTTTTCTTTACAGTTCCAGGACACACTCCCAGCTGCTCTGAGCAGACAAAGAGTAGCAGGTTTAACTTGCACCAGCTGCTTTCTAATAAGGAAATTGTGGCATCAGACTCTCTTGCTTTTATTTTCCTGATTCTATACAAACCAAGATACCCTTGAGGGGAACACAAACAAACCAAAAACCACCAAACAGGAGCTACTGAGGCCTCCTTTTTTTTTCTGATCCCTTTAAAACACCTAGAGATGATCCTTTTCTGAAGCCGTGTTGGCCCACTGAGGGAAGAGAATGCCTTTCAAATGAGTTCATCCTCACTTAGGAGGCTTGCCAGCTGCTGAATAAATACCAGTTTCCTAGACAAACTAAACAAGAGTCCTGACCAATTTCTTTGCCTGTTCCAATATAAGGCTAACAGTATCAAAAGAGCTCCTGGCAAGACAGAAGCATCTCATTGCTTTCACATCTCTGCCCACACAGTCTGGAGAAGGTCCTTCCAACGTGTCACAACCCCTTCTCTCTTAGAAGCATACCAGCAGATGGTTCCCTGTGCATTACATGGATCTCAGAAAGGAGCAATTAGATACCAACATTCCCGATCCCTATCAGTTTTTCCACTTACTTTTGGATCTGTAGGGTAGTGCCAAGGCAAATGTGAAGTTACTATTTGATAACTAGTATTGGTTACTGCTGCTACTCCTGTTTCCTTGGGCCAGGGTCTTGGTGGTGCTACCACTCCATGACACAGTGAGGGGCAGGCTAAAGTCTCACAGCACATTCAGTCTAGCAAATTCTTCCTCCTGCCTGTTGTGCAGGTGAGAAGTCAGGCAGCAAACTGGATGGGGAGAGGGCACTGAGAACAGGTACCCAGCAGCAGTGGGCAAACTGATGAGGGGAGACAGCATTTAACTGGCATCAAGTTGGGAAGGGTTCTTCTAGGGAAGTGAGGCTTGATAAAACACACAAAAGGCTTTACAAACACAATGGAAATTTGTCTTTCCCGTGGAAATTCTGAAATCCCGTAATAAAAAGAGTGCAAGCTCTGAGAGAGACAATTAATTTGCTTCAACAACTTTTATGATTTGGACCAACACCCACTTAAAGACCGGTTTGAGACATAACTAATTGCATTCAGTAGGCAACAGCTTCAGTCACCAGCAAACCAGGCCACTGTCAGACATGTGACCTGGCAGTGGAAGCCTCTACCTCCCACACCTATGCAGGCCACACTAATGGAAGTGGCTACTTTCAACATGGCCTCTTGACAATTTAAATGTATTAGAAAATTACCCTCTTTTAGTAAGTCTGTTATATCTGCCTGGTATCGGTTTCCAACTCGAATCTCTCCTTTATCAGCAAGTAGGGTCTTTTGTTGAGGATCGTATACTAGTGAATAAAAGAAGAAATCCTGAAAATAAAATGAGAAAAAAACCACAACAAACAGTATTATTAGATTTTACTTTCAGCTTTGCATACATACTAGCAGGCTTTTACATTGCAACTTTATTACCTAGGTATAGACTTTAAAATTGAGTGACCAAGTGATCTGCTGGTTTTAAAACTCTGCATCAAATGCCGTCACTTCTATATTGTAACAGCTCTCCTCAAAAGCTGTTCTCTTCTGTAGTCTTTGTAGTGAACAAAGCTCCTCTTCACAAATGAGACTCAGAAGGATGAGGAGTTAACTTTTAGTAATATCAGCTGTTTCAGAACACAAAATGGCACCTTCCCATATACCAAAATAGCAGTACTAGATGCTAGTGACTTAACTGCACAGAAATATTGGTACAAACCAAAGCATAACTTCAGAGTGTTGCAGCCACACTGACAAAACACCCCACAGACGACACGAAGCCCCAGACAAACTCTGTGGTCTCAGCTGGACTTGCTCCAGTATGTCAATGCCTCTCATGCTGGGAGGCCCAAAGCTGGACACAGCACTCCAGAAGTGACCTCCGAGTTATGAACTGAGGGGATGAATCCCATCCCTCCAACTCTCACTACACTCCTGCTAATATAAACCAGGACACACTTGGCTTTCCTTGTCAGAGGGATGCACCGCTGACCAACTTCTTGTCTGCCACACCATCTAAGCTTAAATCACTGTTTCTTTCCTCTCGTTACTGGGAGGGGGTAGCATATTAGGAGCAGCAGTAATCAGCTGCGGGTGGCAATACAATAATTTGTTGCTTTTGTTGAAGTAGAAGAGAAAAAGGCTGAAAAGGCTGCCTGGCTTCTGTTGCCTGGGTGTGCAAAATTAAAGCAAGAAGTCATACCAGAATGAGTATGTCCTGCCAGGCTGGAGAAAGAGAATAGCCGAGATTTTAACTACTGAAACGGCACCGTATAAGCAATTAACTTTTCTGCATGGATAAGTACTTTGCTATAGCTATTGAGTGACTCATCAGAGACCAGGTATGCTCCATCAAAGTAAACCGTGGGATATGGGGCAGGGAGAGAGCTCTGGTAAGACATTAAATAACAGCCTCTGTCCACAGCAACATCAGGAAAAAGAAGTGAACAGAAACCCGGGATGTGTGATGCACCTTTTTTCACATCTCACATTTCTGGCTCATTTTCCCTTTCTCTGTATTCCTGTGTCAGTATCAAGCATCCTGTTTAAATAAATCTCATTTCAAGCTCACCACATTTTCCCCTTCCCTATATTTGTATGTGTCAACAGCACACAACAAAAATTAGGACAAAACCAGCACCAGTTTCAAGCCCCGTTCATCTTCATAAAGAGGTGTCAAGGGAAAAGAGTGCCTCCCAATCTGTCATATCAAGCCCGAAAAAGGAAGAATTACTGTGAGTTTCCCCAGTAACATGGTAAAAATTCTGTGGGCTAGGGCTTCAAAGATACATACTAGTTCTATTCCCCAGTGCTGCACATTACACATATTATTCTAAGAATGATGCCATACAGTTATGGTCTCCTGTGTGTTCTTTACATGTATAATGCATCCAGCATCCTATTACAGAATTTAAGAGCGTTAAACATAGTAACTCTATATTGTATGCTCCAATTTTAATAAAAATCAGCAGTTTCCAAGGAGCAGATCAACATCTATAGAGGGAAAACAAAACAAAACAAACAAACAAACAAAAACAACAAACAAAAACTAAAACCAACCAACCAAACAAACAAAAATCACCCCCAACACAACACCAACGGAAAAAAGCCAAGCCAAACAGCCAAACTTTCTTTCCTACCCAAGAAAGCTACTGCACAAAAACGTGTCACCTATGCAGCACAGCACAAGAGGCACAATACCAACCTCCCCCAGCAGAAAATATACCATTTCCCCACCATGAAAGCGTGAACTCCAAAGGCAAGAACAATCCCATGTTATGTCATGATAACAGGATAAAAGTCATAGGCAAAATTTGTCACTTGGCAAAATGTTGTCCCGACACCCAGCTGAGTCAGCTTGAAGTGTTGTTTGCAGTTGGCTTTAGGATTGGGGGGATGCACTTGCATCTTAAATGAATGACATTTTTGACAGGATTGATTCCTACTCCCACAGGCACCAGGGTCAAATTACATCAACCTATGAACAGAAGGGAGTTTCAAAGTATACAAAAACTCATTTATATTACAGCTCTGTAAAGAAATCAGTGTCTCTTGCTCCCTGACATACACAAAGTTCAAGATACTACAATATTTTGAGAATGTACTGTTGCAAAAATAAAATGTAGGAAAAGCTTTTGTCTCAAAAGCTTCCATGTTATAACATGGTGGTTTATTTGTTCCAGCTCCAAAATTACTTAATTGTAGGGCAAAGTATATGCAGTGTACCATTAATGCTGTTCAGGCACGCTGCCCAGCAAATAGGCAAACCAAACACTGTAGTACAGTGACACTGTGGGCCCCAAGGAAGACCAATTCCACAGACAATTTCTTAACACAGTCTTTCTTGGTCAAGGAAGTCATTCATTGTGAAGGGCTTTCTCCCATGGTATTTGACTGTTAGATGCCCTATTATTTCTCTTTTCTTAATTATCAGTACAAATTTTCTCAACAAAATAAGAACATAAATACAAAATTAAAAAATCCTTCTCTAGCAGTCTCAAGTCATCTTTTTATCTCTTGTCCAGTTTTGTGTCAAACCAGGCAGGTTCAATGAAAGAATGAACAGCTTCTAGGATCTTCTTCCCAAACAGAGACTCTTCAGCAGAAAATAGGTAGAAGTTTAGGGGCTCAAAAACAAGACTGTAATCCCCCAATACACCACTATAATCTAAGCATGAAATTCATCTCATGCAAAGCAAGTGGGATTTCTGAAAACATGAATATATGTCAGTTTATTGTCAATACAAACTATAGTCTAAGTAAGAAAGCAGATCCTTATACACTCTAAAGCACGTGTGAACTCTTGATCACCACTACAGGGTAAGAAAAGCTTTTTGTAAGGATTTCACAAGAAGAGTGATGGTCACAACAGAATGACACGGCTCTTCAAAATGTTCATTCTGGCTGTCAAAACTGTGCGCCAAGTTTGCAGCACTGAACAAAGAGAAGAGTTTTCTCTTAATTTCAGATCCCAGAAAACACCCCAACATGTTTGAAAAAATTAAGATGACCTGCCAAGAGTTAGAACTAAGCCATCACTTTCTAATTCTCCAAAGTGTTTGACAGGCACACACGCTCAAAGCATCCTTACCCAAGCCCCTAAGCTCTACCTGTAGCTATCGCCAAGAGCTAAAGCCAGCAAGAAATTGCAGAACTGGAAGAAGAAAGCAGGCTCAAAGTGAAAGTACAGTGGAGAATTAGGGGCTAGTTCACATTACAGCTTGCAAACTTACTTTCATTAAGTCTTTTGTGTGTGTGAGGAAGAGAAATATATTTCAATTAGAGAGCATTTTATTTTCTGGAGGAATAACAGAAAGACCAGAAGCGCCAGATATCTACTCAGCTGGCAAAATTCGCACAGGCCTCTGGATATATCTTACCAGAGCAGTAAAATAGATGGTGCATATAAAATAGTTCCTGCAGAATATTGAAATCTAATGTTTTTGCCATGACTGGCTATGCCATTCTCTTATCTCCACAGGAATTCAGTATCTACAGGAAATTCCAGTTTTTCAGGTGTGGTTTTTTTTTTTTTTTTTAGTTCTTCCTATTCCTCACTCCCACAACTAATCCAACTTTGCCAAGAACAGTAACAGAAGTCAGTGCTGGCTCCCCTTCAGCCTGCTCTCCAGATTTAAGGGAACAATCTTCCCAAGGAAGATGACAGAGAGCAGGTGGAAGGAGGAAAACAGATAACACAAATGTAATTTCTCTCTGTATGTTAACCTCCTTTGAGGTTGAAAACCTATTTTTAGTGGTCATAACATAAGAAATTGAACAACAGATTCCCTAGAACTGCTTAGGCTTTATTGACAGGAGCCATGTTACAACAAAACAAAACAAAAAAGTCAACAGAAAAAGCAAATGAACACAAACACCCACCCCCACCACCCACACACAAAAAATAAGACAAACAAACAAGAAAAACCCAAATACACAACACTTGAAACATTTTGAAAGCAAAGAACGAAAGAACAGATTAAGAACGGGGAGGTGGGGAAGGAAGAAAGTTCAAAATAATACCATCCAGTGCTAGGAATTCACCAGGTAGCAGCTATCTCCTTTTCTTCATCTTGTTACCCTCCACCCAAGCACATTTGGTTCCTGAGCTTTTAATTTCTTTACCATCTGTCCCAGTTAGTTTGCACCACAGCAAAATACCCTGCTAAGTGACAGGACACATTCAGGGAACTCTCTCATTCTGTGAAATCTCTAAGTGCCTGCTCAGTTTTAAAAATAACCTGCATCACTCATCTTGCATTTTCAGAGCTCAAAGGGATGAAAAAAAAAGTCAAATCTCTTTCTATTCCTACATCTGCAACTGAGCAGTTGCTGATCAGAGGAAGCCAGCTCCCTTCCCTATGTACCTACTGGTAACTTTAGTGATAACTAAAATGTGTTGGGAGCAACTAGGAAAGAACACTACTTAAGAGTTGGGTATTAGTAAATCTAAAATAATTTCAGTTTGATTATTTTTTGCTTTCAAACTGGCATATCCTAGGCTGCTACCTGGTTACACGCCTTTCTGAATACAATAGCCTTTGATGTGATGCCACTTGGCAGCCCTGAGCAGACTACATGTTTTTGGTTTCACATTCCAAAGAGAAGCCAAACAATTTAATCCCCGTGCTTTGTTTAAAATTCTCTTAAACTAGAGTATCAGATTAAAATTACTCTTATGCTTAAATTAATACTAAAGAAAGGTTTGTTGTTTTGTTTTGTTTTTTTTTTTAAAAAGGGCAGTTAAAAAGAAACCCCAACTCTGAGACAGACAACATTATGCTCCTTGCAAAAAAGGACCAGTTTTCTACTTGTTTCTTAAAGGTCTGTAACGACCGTTACCCTTCTGGTTACAAGATTTCCTCTCTTGTAACAATGTAATGTTTTCAAATGCAAATGTAATGCTTCCAGATGTATTAAAATAATACTATACTGAAATCCTCTGCTAATCTCCCAAAGTAAAGCTCCCTGATTGTCACCTTGCAAGACTGTCTAACCAAGCAGGCAGCCAGAGGTCTAGCCACAATTAAATGTATATAAATATATTTAAAAGAATAGTAATTTTTAAATTCCAAAAACACCCGAAAACGCAAACCCCAAGATTTATATATATTCTGAACAGTGATTAACAGTGCAAGACAATTCAGTTTCACGTGTTTGATTTGAGGTGCCTTTAAAGAGACAGTCTGGGTAATGTCCTGTAGGACTCCCAAGTTAACTGACAGGCAGTTTTTCAAAGGTCTAAGCATCCATGGTGGCATATGAAGGACTACAGGTAAGTATTTTTAGCGGTGAACACAAAAAAAACCCCAGAGGAAATAAGCTCCTCAGAAATCTTATTCACGATCAAGCCTAAACCATATTAGCATAAACCAGTAAGATTTCCGGATAAAGCAAATATAGAGAAATACAGCTCCCTCCCTCCTCTATAGTTACTGCCTCTCCCACCGTGTCTTGCCTGGATCGTGAGCCTCCAGCTTTGACCTTTCAGACTGCCAGGCTGATGAGCAAGTAGGGCTCTCTTTACACAAGGAGAGAAGCAGTTTACTGTCACAGGCATGTAAACAACAGGTCTGGCCTCTAAACCCACAAAGCTTTAAATCAGAAAGAAAATTGTATGGAGCCTGAAGCTTCCCAATGTCAATGCCCAATATGTGCAGAAATGAAAGAACCACCTTTTCAGAAAACTTGAAAAGCCACCAATCCTAAATTGTGCCAGAATAAACTATGCAAGCTTGACAATTCACAAAATGGTTCATACCTCCCGTTCCAGATATGATTTAAGGGATTCTGTCTCGTTTAACAGAGTAACGCTGCATTTGCCTCTAAAAAAAGAGAAACACATGTTACCAAAAAACCATCTTAAATGCTCATGTGACTCACAAGATGGCATTACTGAAGCTATATGCAGAAATTAATCTTACATTGAAGAATACTGGAAAAAATAATAATGCCATTTTTTGTTTTAATAAAAAGCGCTGGAAGAAAATAGCCATTACCTAATGTGGGTGGCTGGCAGAGATTCCAGCTGTCGTGAGAGAAATAACTCACGATGTCGTAGCTGATGCTTCTGTTTCTCTGGTAAATCAACCATTTCTGGATTTTCCATCTCTTCTTCCATTTCTCCTAGTTATAAAAAGGCAAAATTGATCAAGAACATTGCAAGTGTTGATCCTGAGCCAATCAGGATGAGCTGCTCCAAAACCTTTGCTAAAAAAACCCACACATTATTTAGATTAAATCTAACTTCATCTAAATCCTCACATTTCAGCCAAGTGAACCATTAGCTAATTAGTACAGATCCTTTAAATGATGCTTGTGAAGAACTGTATTCATTCACCCTAGGGTTTCCAGGTACACACAGAAAGCATTCCAGGTACACACAGGTCACACTGGCTCACCAAGCTGAAAGTCACACAAATGTGCTCCCAACAGACAAGCTCTGAAGAGAGCTGCTCTGAGATACCATCACTGCACCATTAAAATCATCAGGAAGGTGCTGACACAGAACGATGGGGGAAACATTAAAAGTGAAGTCTTTCCTCTTTGCCAGGCATCAGCTATCTTAGATTCCACCCCTCTTTCAGGTTATCACAGCCTGTCCCACGCAGACCTGGACAGCTTTTGCAGGAAATGCTTACTGACAAGGTTAGCTTGTTTATTTAGTGTATTTTATTCTCTTCATCCCAACCACAGCCAATAGCTCACAGCCACAAAATTATCTGGAATGTAACCAAGTGCCTCAGGCCAGTCTTGCCACCTGCCCTACCACACCACACACTCTGGACTACAGTACTGCATTGCAAAAACTTGCTTTATCCTGCAGTCAGGATCTACCATCTCTGGCTTTGAGTTACCCCATCCCCATCCAACCACATTTTAAATGAATGCCAAGGTTAAGTATATAAAAATCACATCCACACAGATACACAACTGATCCAAAACATCTCTAGGAAGCTTTCTTGTAAGAAGTAAATTATTAGTAAGTTTCATGTTCATTATCAAGTATCCTGTCAGTTATGCAAGACAAAGATGTAAAAGGCACAATACTCAAAAAAAAAAAAAAATAAAAATGCTCCAAAGCTTCTCCATGATGGACTGCAAAAGAAAACATCAGAAAATTAAGATAGTTACTGTATTTTCCAAAACCATGGGAGAAGTTTACAGCTCATTCTACTACAGTCTGGGAAAGTCTCATACATTAATCGCAGAACTCTAATTTTATGGCAGCAGTACTCTCAAAGAGCAGACTTATGCCTGCAGCTTAATCCAACAGTTGTTGCCAAGAAACGTTTCTAGTCAGAAACACATGCAGGCTCCGCTGTGATTTATATACCCTTAAGATTAGTTAACCATCATCCTCAGAGTTATCCCAAAATAAAGCAAATTGCAAAGAACGATCTCCATTTTATAAAACACTAGAATTGCATTTAGTTTGAAATATGCCACCATTATGCCAAGAGGACAGACACAAAAAAATTACATACCCTTCAGCTTCCCCACAATCTATCACTGTTTTACAGTCCTGGGAAAAGGCCTGAGGTTTATATGCCCCACAGGTAAGCTGCCCCAGCAAGGAGGGAAAAAAAAGAGTAGCATAATTAAACCAGACTGCAACATAAAATAGCTCTTACACCACAGGAGTTGTTAAGCATACAGCAGCGTGCACTTACATTTCAATATTTTCCTAGGAACTAGAACACCAAATTTACATTTGTGCCACAGTTTCACAGTTCTGCAATTTATTTACTGAAGTGGATTCTGGTTTTGTTGAAAATTAATATTGTGGCTGCTGATCTACACTATAAATATACCAGCAGCATTCCACAAAAAAAGTTAGCAAGTTCCAAGCTAGCTTGTCTAAAAACCAAAGGATGCACCAATGAAAAGGCATTCATGCCTGCACTTAAAAGTTTTTGAAGAACAAGAGTAAGAACTGTGTAACGCAGGGAAATTACTGCATGAAGCAACCTAAAATACTTAGTATCTTCAACATATTTAATAGCCTAGAGTTTTTAGAAAATTACATTTTAAAAAATAAATATAATAAATATAATATATATGATATATTTATCAACCAATACGTGCCACTCAAATCTACAAACAAAACGAAAACATTCAGCACACCCTAGCTAATCTTGGGAACTGCAGCCTTGCAAGTAGGCTCATCTTCCAACTAGTGTTTTATTTATGTGTCTACCTTTTGTAATAAAATAAGGAAGGTGGGAAGCACACATTTTATTCTTATGCCAGCTCTGCTGTGCACAGACTTTCAAAATAAAAAGGTACAATACTTTTTTTGTTTAAAGACGACAGACATTTCTACAGGTAACAAACAACTCCCCACATACACAGGGGTAAAGTTGTCATAGTTCCCAAAGACAGAATATGCCGTGAAATGACAAACCACCGAATCTACACAAGCATCTTCCCTCCTTTTTCACAGACATGATTTCGTGCTGAAGAAAACCTGTCAGATGTGTTCAGAACCAAGGGAAGAGAGAGAGAACACAGAGCTGGATCCAGCACAGGAACCTCTCTGCCTCACTGAAGTCATGAAAAAGTGGCTTTGACAAAAACTGTAACTAATCCCACCTCACTGCCTCTGCAGACAGCAAAGGCTTAAATCAGCCTGTAAACTGCAACTGGGGCTGGCCCAGCCTCAGATGCCAGGACAAGCCTGTCTGAGATCTGTGTTTCACCCTCCCAGAGCTCAAGCATTCAAGCTCTAAGTGAAGCAGACGGCACCCTCGAGAATGGTGGCCCCTGAGAAATAAGGACTACAGTCCTACCAAAAAAAAAAAAATAGATGGATAGAAGGTGTCTTTGCAGAAAGGCTGGCCTGTATTTTTTACAATACTGCAGAATAAGTGGTATGGGAATACAGTAGGTGCAGTATATTGGAACTTCAATGCTCTCTATAAAACCTTCATCTCTCTGCATGATAGGTGTGCTTGTGCAGATTTAAAACTAAACATTTAGTCTTAATACAAACAGTAATATATCAGCTATGCAGAAGGAGACGGTAGAATGCTGCAAAGAGCATATTAGATTAAGTATTATTTGATATTTGATGACAGTATCATTAATAGCACATTAACAAAGCTTGAAGACACATTGGGAACTAGAGACAGGCAGATTGAAGACAAACAGCAAAAGCTAACATATATGGGGGAAAAAAAATTATAAACAGTAAACTTTGAGCTGGCAGAAGAAACACAAGAGGCAGTAATCATGATTTAAAATTACTGGGTTTTGAGATGCAAAATTAAACATCACTATTTGCTAAATGCTAGAAAGAAGAGCAATTTCCTATAGACTAGATCAGGCTGTTCACTGTACAACATGAGAGCAGCCCTTTCTCTGCCTTCTGTGTGTCGTACAAGTGGCTACATGGCAAAATTTGGAAAGGCATAAAGGCAAACAAAATACAGAAATTAGTTTAGAGAGCAAACTAGGCTGGCCAGTTTGGGAGACAGTCTGCAGTAACAGAAGAATCAGCACAGTTGTTACAAAAAAAATATATAAAGAAAAAAAAAAGAAAAACCCACTACATTCCTTCTCTAAAGTCCACTTTCAAATGGTCTATATCAAACCTCAGACTTATTAAGTTTCTCTACCGAAAAAACAGATATTGATCCATAGCTATAGAAGACGTGAAAATTTTAACAATGAAATCCTTATACCTTGACACTTCAGAAGCAGTTTGCCACATTATCAAGACATCCTTCAAAGATGCCTTCCAAAAACTTCTTGTGATCATGTTTCGCAGCCACGGCCACTATTACAGGTAGCACAGAGAGCAAACAGACACTACTATGGACACTTTGCATATCTTTCCTTCCTGTACCATCCCCAAAAGGGGGAAAAAGGCATATTTTTCTCCTCTTGGTAACAACAAAATACTGTAAGTGGATTAATGAATTTGACTCCTCTTAAATCTGCATGGTGTTGTGATAAAATAGAGAAGAATACAATGGAAGAAATAAATATAAATAAAAATAACTAATTTGTGAGGCTATTATCAAACTCTATTTAGACCAGGGATAAACCCCCCTACCTGCTTAAACACATCTCTCAGGCAACTCCTGGGGTTACTGAGCAGTAACACCTCACCATTGCAAGACAATTGTTTTTTATAAGCTTTGGCACTTATAAAACCATGCTGCCATATGTGCCTGGCACCCAAACATCAGCTGCTGAATATTAACCACAAACCTGCCAAACCACCAGGAACTAACTACTCAGTTCTCCAACCACTACCAACAGTCCCTCATTGTTTTACAAATCAGGGCAAGCATTTTTAATGAAGAGAAAACTGCAGTTGTAAGACAGGTGACAAGTATCTGGAGATGGTTGGGGGTAGATCATTAGAAGGGAGGACAGGAGGTTGTAGTCCTGCTGTTGGAAATATTTACTTAATTATATAAGAAACTATGCAAGACAGTATATGGGAACAAAACAGAGAAAATATATAGTCAGAGCATCCAGCAGTAGCTCGAGTAGTAAACTGTCTCACTCTGTCCTATCAAGTTCTGCCTGCAATCTTGTTTGCGTATAATATCTGTCTTAAACCACTGAAAGTCTCTGGACAAGAACATTAAATAGTGTCGTCTACTGGTGAAGCAAGTTCATTTCAGAAACAGGTGGAGAAATACCCCAGAATAACTTGTGAGGTGATTAAAGAGGCTTATGAATAAAAAGTGCTAACAATGTGTGGAAGCCATTAGAAGGCTGAAAGATTTATAGGACAGCCCAGACAAGCTTTATATCATATTATAAAAATAGTGAGATCAAATCCAACAATCAGGTTGCAAACATCAGGTACTAATTTACAGTCACCAGCTAGAGAACAAGGTGCTTCCAACTCCTCTTTTTTTATAAAGAGTTATGAGAAAAGACAACATCTCTCACACTTGTCTGTTTCAGATATCTGAGGGATTATCCAAGCTAAAGTGTAAGGGTTTTTCAAATTTTTACTTCTTAAAAAAACTTTTCAACATTCATTTTACAATCACATCTTTTTCCTCCCTTTACTGGAAGGGGGAAAAAAAATATACAATATACTTTTTCCATTCATGTTCTGGCCGTGTCTTCCCATTATTTGGCTCTCTCACTGCACTGATCTCAACAGTAGGTCTAAAATAAAGGCATCTTAAACAGAAGACTGTGTGAATCCAGAAATGTCTGCAGCCAGAAAGCTCCATTAATCAGCTGAACAAAGGCAGTTAAAAGATCAGCGATGCAGATACGTACATCTACTGCAAATGCATCAAAATGAGGCAACAGGAGACTTTATGGAAATGAAATCAAAGTCAGTGACAGTGTTGAGTATCTGTACTAGAATCTTAACAGCCACAAAAATTAAATTCATTATATTGTGCAGGATATACTTTTTTTTTTTTCAGAGTAAAGAACTAACAGCTGTCAAAAAGGTCAATTTTACTCTCTTCTCCCTCCTAAAGAGTGAAAGCCACACAACAGCAAATCTATCTAAATAAATGGAAGTCATTTGGTATCAATTTCACTCTGCACCACAAAAGGAAAAAAAAAAAAAACAACCAACCAAACATACTGGAAAAAATGTTAGTTACTAATGAAATTTACACCACGAGACAGCCTCAGTTGTCTCTGGTGTCTCTATTAATAGGATTGTGCTATAGAAGAATTCTCCTGTCTTTCAAACACACATGAATACGAACAATGATTTGCTTATTTACATTTTTAAAATAATCTTTAAAATCTTATCACAAAAAGAAATCAGCCCTTGCAGGTTCAAATAGCATTCATATGGGTTCAAATATTCTTCCTTTTCAGCCCCAGATGTGTTCCTTTGAATGCTTCCTACCTGCTTCCTTTACTAAATCTAGTGAAGTGTGACAAAGATGAAGGAATCAATAGTCACAGTTTATGGTGAAGCTCCTATTAAGCTTCAGTATTCTCAGATAAAATAAATACTGCTGCACTGAAGAGACATCAAAAAAGATTTGCCCGCTACCACAATTCTGCAACACAAGCAAATCCCATCTCAATGCCACGTGACCTTTTTTCCAAGGTATGGTACAATAGAGGGACTTATTTGGACTTGACTCTACGGCAGAAAATATCCAAATTTATCAGAAGGGGCAAGTTTTGCTGCATATGTTCCCCAGTGTCACTACAGCACTGAGAACACAGCAAAACATTACAGTCATTGTTAAAAGTGACTGATTTAATCAATCCCCATGCAGTACAGCTATGTAGATCTGTATTACATACACATCACAGGCTATTCATATATACACCAAGCAGCACATTAAAAGACAATGATGCTTGGAATCTAAATCATAATTTTGACATGCCCAGATCTGATTGCTGCTTTTTCATTTCTGTATGTGCCTTGAATTACAAGGATTGGTAGGGCTCTACATGCTTTTTGCTAAATTTTAAGCAATCTCAATGGCTGTATCTCACATACCCCACTGTAAAAAACAGTTTAACTCCACCTGTTTAGTCTTCTCCATTTCAACATGTCTCTTTTGGTAACTGCTTTGTTAGTACTGTGTCCATCAACTTGCAAGGATGGGACAAGGATGCTGAACTGGCAGGGGAAGGTGTAATAAACCTAAATCTAATCCTCACTGGCAACTAGAATGGAGTTAATGTCTCAGACCACCCCAGAAAAGTGCCCAATGCCATGTATTATGTTGTACTGGTTTTCCCCCAGAGATGGATACTCCCCTTGAGAAGTGGCTAGTGCACCACACTCACCACCTTTTGAGTTTAGAATGCACAGATCTATAGCAGCTTCTCAGCTATTTTGTGTGCAGATTTGTTTATTTTTTAAACCGTGTCATTTCTTTTCCAGGATCTTTATCAATCTGCCTTGAAGATTTATAAAGGCAAGTATCTAATCTACACTGACACAGAACTATTGTTTGTGTGCACCTTTTAGCATTTTAAAACTGCTTCTATAATTAAAAGCGAATTGTAACATATTTTTTTTTGTTTAACTTCCACTTCTATTTAGCTTTTGTCTAGCTTCCATCTCTACTCAACTAGGTATCTCACATGCCTCTGATCTCCTTAGGAAAGGAGTAAATGCCAGCCTAAGTTAACACAACATTCTGTAAAATGAAGAAATTAGTTATGCAACACATATATGCAAGGGGGGGCTGATTTAAGGTATCATGAACCACAGCCCCTAGATGTTGATAGTTTAGTTTCATGGGGTTTTTTAAATAAAAAAGCAACTACAGTACTTAAAAAAGAAAGTTAGCTTTTTTCCAAGTCTCCTCTCAGCATAGACATTTAAATATTTCACATCCTTTTGTTAGGAAAAAAAAAAGTGTGATAAGAATATCCTAAAATTCAGCACTTCTCAAGTGCATTTATTGGGCAAGTTCAGACAAAAGCTATGTCACCACAAAAAAAAAATATTTTATTGAAATTTCAAGAAAATTCCCATTAGCTAAGTTTCAACTGGCCATGTTCCAAGTCAGTTTCCTACAATCAGTCTATTTCATTTACTCATTAAAAAACAAACACACACACACACCCCCAAAACAAGCAAACAAAACACAAAACCAAGACAAGTCAAACAAACTGTAAAACTTTCTTTATCTACTAACCAAGTGAGATAATTCAACAGAAATAATATACGAGACAGGAAGAATACTTCCTCTCATCTCAAAAATTAATAAATTCACTTTTTGAGAGCAAATAAGACATTTTAATGCACCGTAACTGAAAACTTCTGTCCTGACCCCACCATTATCAAACCATACACGAAATGAAATTTTCAAAGGTTTACGGAAAGGAGGGTGGAAGAAGGAATGAGGGGAGAAGTGAAAAGCCAGACAAACAAGTAATGCAGCTTGCTGAACATGAGCACAGATAATGACATTTAAGAATAATTATATTGATACTTGTAGTTACAGAGTTCTCTCTACGTTTGGCAATTTTTTGTAGATACAATTTGAAAAGAAACAAGCTTACTTGCATGCTTGTCTGCCAATACAATAAGTGTACTCGATATGTCTCTTCTCCTGTAGAAACATACCACCTTTGCCTCTACATTCCCATTGGCAGTCTGAAACAGAAAAAGGAAAAAAAAAAAAAAATGAGCACAAATCAAGAACTAAAGTGTAGGCACCAGACTAGAAACTTCATAAATGATTTGAAATTCTGCACAAGGGCTACACAGCATCACCTTTCAGCACCTTCCAGCTGCACGCTTGTTATCCAAGACACAAGCTCCAGTGTGATCCATTCCAGGGTAGGGACTACCTGGAATGGATCCTTCCTTATTGTTTCTGCGGGATCACCACTTTTTAAATCCCTTAAGTTTTTCTTTCTGACAGCACTGGTGAGCTAAACAACGACCATCACACACACAGAAATAATTCCAAAAGGAATCACAGAATCGTTTGGGTTGGAAGAGACCTTTAAGATCATCAGTTCCAACCATTAACCCAGCACTTCCAGGTCACCACTAAACCGCATCTACACAGCTTTTAAATACCTCTAGGGACAGTAACTCCACCACTTCCCTAGGCAGCCTGTTCCAGGGCTTGACAAACCTTTCTGTGAACAACTTTTTTTTAATATCCAACCTAACGGAGCCAAGAACCAGGAGAAACGAGGAAGCTGCAGCAGGCAATAAACTCTACACTAGTGATAACATACAAAAAAAAGGCTGAATTTCTGAAAGGTTTGGGATTTTTTTATTAAAATAAGTGATCAAATACTTGTAAGATGGTACCTGCCAAACTGTGAAACAGACTGTATACAACCTCTAGGGGAAATAAACCTACTGGTTTCTAACAGGCCCAGCCAATCTACTGTCTCTAAAATAAACCAACAAATAACCAAATTCTAAATAAAAGGAGTTGTATCCTACCACCAAAGAGTCCTTGAAAACATGATGGCCCCGCAGTTTAAGAAACTGTAAGACTAAGATACAAATTCCCCTCTGAGAAACCTCTAAAAAAAGGGCAGAGGATAAACTCTTTGTTCACAAGGAAACAAAATGAAAACTGATATACATGCTCGCTGCTCAGATGTGAGCCTTTTATGATACCAGTTTTCCAACATAAAGAAAAAAAAAATCAGACAGTACATACACACACAAATATTTAATCTTACAGCTTACCAGTTTTTGATACAAAGCCTGCAGAATTTCTATCCTTCTCTTTTAAATAATTCAGAAGCTTTAAATTTTGAGGAACAGAGGTAGAAAGGCAGAAGCCATCTTGTTAAAACACAAGACAGCTACAATGTAGAATTATCTACTTCATTTAATTGGCTTCATTTACACAGTGAAAAAAGGCAACACAAGATATATGATCTACTTCAACCTGAAAGCCCCAGCCTTCAGATTCTTTATTTGTGATCATACAGATAAATTTTCGCTTCCAAGTAGCTGTTGTAGAGAGAGACGTTTTTCCAACACTGGTGGCTGAAAAAGAGACTTAATTTTAGGCAGTTAATTTAAATTGAAATCCAAACCAGGGATGTTACATTCCTTCTGTATCGCTGCATTGGATATGCTGGTGTTAAACCTGAGAAAGTGGCATGTTTAGGACACGGCTAATGGCTCCAGAACAGTCTTTCCTCCTCAGCCAGGTAAAATTTCAGCATTAAGGACTCCAGCTGGCTTCCCACATACAAGCTACCATGCTTTCCTTTTAGATCCAATGAAAGGGAGTTTTGGCAGGTGAACTAAGACACTGGCCCAAATGACAAGCAGCAAAGACAGCCTGAAGAAACAGATAATGGCTCCAAACCATCCCGTTGAGTAAGAGTCTCCCCAAAGATCCAATCACAAAGATCCAATCACAAAGCTCTCCATCCTCTAGGCAAACTGTTATATCATCTTCCTATCCCATGATTCTGTCTCTGAATTGCAGGCCTGCAGAACCCCCCTGCCCTACCGTTGGGCACAATCACCTTGAGAATGACCTGCCATTGACACTCAGTCCTTTCATACCAAAGGAGAACAATCCAGCAGATCTCAAAGCATTCCAGGAAATTATCAGAACAAAAGTATTTTTAAGCTTCTAATGACCAGAGAACTGCTGAAGACTTGTTTTGATTGTAATCAAAGCAAACAGATCATAAATTCAATTAACTTCAAAGACTTGAAGGAAGAATGTGTTTACCTTATTGAGCTCTTCTATTCTTCGTATCAAATAGGGGTTACTTGAAGAATTTTCGAAGTAGACATAATCTGACAAGAAGAAAAAAAGACTTTTTAAAAATATGAACTGCTAGAAGTCCAATCAATACCTCACATGTATACCCGTTAGAGACACCACACAAAATTCATTTCTTGGCACATGCAGTATTTCAAACGTTCCTACTAAATCCAGTATCTTAAGCAAGTAAATACAAAAATCCATGCTACTTTAAGGAACGTAAATTAGTGCAATTTGAAGGCAATTAACTCGGGGTGGGGAAGGAGGAGAGGAATAAAAGAGCTCTGCTGTCAGCCTGGAAAGCAAAGCATATGATCTTCCTTCTCCCCTGATCAGATTATTTCCACTTTGAACATACTGTTGCCTTTACCTGCTTCCTCCTCTTCTCAAAACCCAGCCACTTCTCCGCAGCAATATGCAAACCTTCCTCTTCCCCTCCAGCTCAGCTTACCCCTAGTGCCCCTTTACTTAGAATTCCTTCATTCTCTTATCTTATTTTTCCCTACTTCCCGGTCTTTTACACCAACATTATCCTAGAATGGCCTCAACAAAACTCCATATAGTAAACCAAACAAGTCAGTAAGTCTCATACTTTCAAGCAGGATAAATATCTGAAGTTAAAGAAAATGAATTCTTCACCCAAGGTAGCACCTTCAAAAAATCAGAGATGCATAAAGGAGTTCTACATGAATTGTTTGGTATTCCTGGGCTCCACAAGCTTAATCGCTCCTTTTTTTACAGGTAAGGAAAAAGAAGCTCAAGACCTGTGAATGGCCTTTATCTCCCAATCCTCCAGAAGCCAAACCCTAAACCTTAAGTAAGGGAAAAAGAGGGCTGGATTCACCTCCTGTGCAGCCATCAACCCCGGGGTGCTGACCTTTCAAGTAGGTTTAAGAATTGCTTCCAAGACTATCTACTAAATTTAAGCCGATTTCCCTAAAGATTTCCCAGCTCGTTTGTGTTTGGGGCAAAAGACCCATAGCCCCTGGGCACAACTCTGGTAATCTTCTGCAATGAAGACATTAGCAGGGTGCTCCACCAATGAATGGGTGTTCAGCAGTGCTAGGTTTTTGTAAATGGAGACAACCACCGGAGCTGTTAGCCTCGAAATGCTCCTTAAAAGGGCAGTGAATATCAGAGATACTCTTGCCTCCTTCGCATCTCAGAGGAAGGAATACACCCTCTCAAGTGCCTCTGCTCCCAAATAACTGCTGCGAGAATTATCTGCAGGGTGGCCAGGGAGATGCCAGGCCAGAAATCGGTTTCTGGAGCTTAAGTAGTAATGAGTGTTACACGGGGATGTTGGGCCTTCTGTGCTCCAGACCCCCCCGGACTGATCATCAGCTATCTTCACACACAACTTGAGCAACTCCAAAACTTTCTTCCCAACTGCAAGAGTCAGTTCCTCTTAATCGTCACCCCCCTGCAGACGATCTCATCTAAGAAATTTAGATTGGACATCTGGTTTGTAGAAAAACAAAGTTCCCACAAACGGTTAAAATACCCAAGTAATCAGACCCTAAATTTCCACTGCCAAGCACCTGCTCTGCGCAGCACATCAAATGGGAAACAACAGGCTGCTCAACATTACTATGACCAACTCTACCAGAAGTCACAAAACCAAACAGATATTTGGCAGCTTCAGCAATAACAACTGCTGACTGTAATAAGAATGACAGGAATCAAGCAACTTAGAGATCAGTGGAGTAAAGAGAAATCTTTTCTCCCACAGCAGAACGACTCGTGCCCTACAAGGATACTGCAGTGGAAGACATGGAATCGCTGAGGTGCCTCCAAACTGACCAACCACCTCTCCTCAAGACTCCACCACTTGAAAGGATGTGTTCCCTCCCTCCAACCCTCTCATTACTCCCAAGACAACCAGCTGCTCCTCCCTTTAAGTACTTTGGCTGAAGTAGAAATCTTACATTTGCGACCACTGTGGCTGAAAATTAAAACCAGAAACTAAAGGAAATGTCAATCCCTGTCTTAAAAATATAACATTGCCTTTATTTCCATGGGTTTCAGGTGACTGATACAAATATTCATAGCTCACATCATTTTCCTAACAGCTTTTTCTATGTGCACATATATGCATAGATTCTCACAGATGGGTGTTCTACCGCAACTGAACATTAACTCATTTTTTCATGTATCTACAGCTCATTGATTGTAAAATCTGGCGTGGATTTCAAGAAAGTTCATCACAGATAAATGGTTTACCAAAGAGTATCTGACAGTGGTATCCAACAGTTATGAAAAATAAAACCCCCAAAGCAGTGTTTTGATGAGCAGCAGGAACATCCCCAAACCCACACTCCATGATCAGCACCTGCAAACGAACCCCAGAGAAAACAGCCGGCTGCACACTGCTGGCAGAAAGGCAGAACCGAAGCTGTCCCACAGGATCCTTCCAGAGCTGACACCACAGCGGAGAGTAGTGGTGCATACTTAGGCCAGTGCTTGATGACTTCCCCGTAATACAAATGCACATCTCAGTACATCTCATCAGTGTTTCAGACTAATCCTACAGCTATGTCAAGCATTTCACCAGTAGCTATGCAACTAATGGAGACCTATTTCCCATTACTCAAATTACCTGGAAAAGGGTTTTTTTTCTTTCTGCAAGTAATGCAGAGCACACTACAAATCACACAAAGCAGAATGTGAGCTAATCAGAGGGAGTAATTTGCATTTTTCATGGAGATTTTAAACTAAAATTAAAATGCTATTCTACTTGGAGAAATGCTCTAGTTACTCACTGTTCCACGCATACCACAAGTAAATTTTAAATTCAACAAACCACTCTCCAAACCGATGCTTTAGCAGGTGAGAGCACTCCACTAGAGCACCCTACAAGCAACAAAGCCCACAAAGGCTGTTTTCCTGGACACGGAGCTTAAAGGAGGTACAGCATCATGCTCCATTGACCCCCACACTCCCAGAAGACCACCTTTCCCCTCGAGTAGCATTTCCCCTTCACATCCAGCTTCCTTCCATGCCTTGGAAGGCACATCCTTCGCATACTCCCTACCCAACTAATACTACTGCCAGTTTGCTTTCAGGACAGTAGCTACACATCAGATAACAGAAACCTTCTACAGACAATCCAGTTGTCAATGGGAGACATCCTGCATGTGCACAAGTACCAGAATCTCTGTGCCCTGGGCCAAAGGAGGGGATGGGGAAAGCAAAATTAACCTCTAAACAACAGGAAGATACGCATCTCTGCTCCTACCGCAGAACAGGAAGAGTACAGTAAAACAAAAAAGTCTATGCACAGAAAAGTATAGAGCCCGACAGCAAGCAAAAAAGTCATATTCTTCAAACACAACAGACTGTCTTATCCTTTCTAATTTATTGGCTTTCATACGCAAACAGCTGAAGAAATGGACCATCCCTCCCACTCTGCACCCCACAAGCACAGCACGCCTCCTTACCAACAGCACCCACCATGAATATGCAGAGCTCACCCCCTACCACCCAACCACCCCAACAAAGGTTGGAAACTCAATCCCATACCTTCACAACAGCTTGCAGCTTAAACTCAGTCTCTGTATTAATCAGTCATGCATCAGGATCGCAATTAACAGCATCACTTGTGCACATCATGGAATTCCCTATGAACTGGCTAAAGCAATGACTGCGGAGTGTGGCAATACAACAAAGCAGTAAGGACCATCAAGCATATCACCACTCCTGACTCAAACTCAAGATTTATTTCTTCCTCATAGAGCAGAGGTATCCACATATGTGAATCTACACAAAAAGCCTTTCTATCCTACATTTTTTTTCTGAACCTGAGAATATACATGACTTACTAGAAAGCAACGCTGTGTAACACAGGTACTGAACTGCTGTAACACACAGGCACAAGCACACCTGCAACAGGACAGCAGCGAAAACTAGAACAACAGCCTACAGACCACAGAAAATGGAAAATTTCCACAAAGGCAGTAAAATAATTTTTCTCAACTAGCAATAAACAGAGCAGACTTTCTTCTTGCTCTCATGTGCTTTTAAGACATTATTGTAAAATACCTTCCCTCCCTGCCCTCTTCATGTCAGCTGTTAAGACTACATCAGTCCATGGAAAAGAAACTCAGAAGGGGGTACCACAAAACAAACAAAAAACCCCACCAAGATGAAAACTAACAAACAAAAAACCACAACAAACACACACTGTCTAGAGGTCATAAGATTAGACATGTCTGAGCTACCTAATAACCTTATGGGATTTCAGGTGATCAAGTTGCAAAATTCCCAAAAGCATTTTGATCCTTCCCAACTTAAATTCCCTATCAAGCTACAAGCACTTTCTGGGGACTGACCTTCCTGAATACTCCCTACTGCAACTCCAGAAAGTCTTACACACTGCCTACTGCATTGGCTCACGTATGTACTCGGGGCATGAGGGAGGCTGAACGCTCCTCTCATCACACTTACCACCGCTGTAGGGTACAGTGTACATTTCCAGATGCAATAAGTAAGTTAACTTCGCAGCTGCTCATACCTCCTCTGCCCAATCCGCAAAGATGCTGCCCTGAATTAAAGATGAGTGTCAAGAGAGTGCATAAACTCATGATGACCTGCTTCCTTTAAGACTTTTCTTACGGGAAATGTATGCCTCCTCATACTCTGGGTTTCCAATTCGCCTTTGGGTCAGCTTCTTTCAGTAAGCTCCAGTTTTCAAATTATTCAGCAGCTTGGCCCTGTAACTGTCAATCACTTTACATTTTGGATAATACAATCCCCCCTGGACTGTGTTCTCATGAAAAAGGGGGCTGCAGAGGCTACACTATTTTCAGCCTATGAATCAAGCTATCTCACCTGGCAGAGACCAGGTCCCATTAGCTTCCGCCTGTTCAAAAACTAGCTACTTTCAGAGCGGCTGTCACCTGATGAAATGTTTAGTTACAGAACAGACAGAGTTTCAGCAGAGAAAGCCTTACCAGCACAATATTTTCATTACCAGAAATGCAGAACTGAAACAGTTGTTTCAGTTGCTAAAGGATTTATGAAGTCCGATACCCCTAGCAGCATAGACAAACCAGGTATTTACAATCAATGTTTTTCATGGATCAACAAAGATATTAAAGATAGACTGTCAGCACAAGTGCAGTTCATATTTACTGGATAGCAGCATTTGTGGCTGCACCCACAGGACACGTGCTGCCTTGGCTTGCTGCACTATGGGCAACACCACCACTACCATTCAGCTTCTTAGAGAAGAAGTGGAAATGATGCAATAACCCAAGCACACAAACATCTGAAATACATACAGCCATTTAGTGACAGCAACAGGATGGCAAGAGCAAGCCCCATCTTCTGCTGAAGTCCCCACTCCATACAGTTAACAGCAAACCATCACCAAATATAGTAAGGATAGTTTGATTTAACCCAGATAAATCAAGCTAGCTTTGCTTTTCTGAGCAAAGTGACCAAGTCAAAAGGCTCACAAGGGTAGAGATCCAAACAAATAACCCTTGACTGAAATCTGTAACAGAGATGCACATCTCAAAAGGAATCATGCTTTTGAGAAGAATCCACTGCTCACACAACATGCTTCTGAGATTAGCTGCCTGGTTTTAATAAAAAGACTTAGTGAGAACAAAACAGGGAAAAATGACCTAAGAGACAGGATTTGCTGCTAAAGCAAGAAGGCTGGTTTTCACCAACGGATCAAGATTAACACACCACTGCACCACTTCCTTAAGCCCAAAGCCTGCAGTAAACTTCCTAGACATAAATTTGCAATGACAGTCCAACATGGTGCATACATATCCCCCCAGAACAGTGAGTACTCCGTCTCCAGCCAGGCAAGGAAAACAGTCCCAAGTCAGGTAAAACAAGACAAGGCTTCCTTCAGCAAGAAAGGCTGCCATCCTGAAGAGCTGGTCCTGCTCACAGGATCCAGCAGGCTCTGCTCGAATGTTTTAGGTCACCATCATGGACGTCTACAGACATTGCAAACTCTGTTCAATGAGGGTGGGATAACTCCAAGCACAAGCAAAGCAATCCACAGCCCAATTCTCCTGATGCACTTGCAGCTCCTCAGACTGCAACCAGGGAACACTCTTAAAGGAACTGATGCAGCCTTACCCTTCCCTTTACCATTTCCTACTTCAGCCTGGCTGTTTTAGTCTTCACTTGGGAGTGTCTACAGCACAACTCCTCTGCTAGCTCCCATAGCTTTCCAGATTCAGTAGGTGTTGAGAGTTGGCCTATGCAGAGAGCTGTATGAGCACACTCCTTCCAAAACAGCAGTTATGTCTAGTTAATTACACACTGCAATTATATGTATAGAAAAATCTTAATTTACAATGCTGTTTTGTAATTATGTAAAATGTTTGTTTCTCCTACGAGACCAGCCCTTTCAATGGAAAGTTAGCCTCCTGGAGGGAGTGCGCGTGGTTTAACAAAGGCGCCTGTACAACCCTGAGCCTACAGGGATGTACTGGGAAGACAACAGCCTAGGTATGAAAAAGCAAATACGTGCGGGTATTAACATGTGCCAAGCACTTCAGTGGTGAGCAAGCACACAGCCTCTCCAGATTTTATCAGCTCACAGAATATACTGTGAAACCTCTAAAAACTGAATTTACTGATGTACATATACAAGGATATGCAGTACATTCAGCTCAACTTCACCTTTCCACTCCTCCAAGGAAAACACCATGACTTGAAAGAACCCCAGAGCTGTTAAGTGAAGAGTCCAGAGCCATGCAAGGAAATGACAATGTAGTTTCATTTAATAAACTAAAGCCTCTGTAACTACAATCAAATTCCAAGCACGCATCTCCACACATAGGCGTGCAGAAGTGCTGCTCAAGATTGCTTTGTACTAAAGGAAGTTCAGCCTCGTGTATTCAAAACGCATGGCAGAAGTCCATGTTCTCAGTTTCATACCAGCTTCCACTCTTATTTTCAATAATAAAATATAGAACGAGATGCCATTCCACCCCCCAGAAGCGAGAAGAAAAATAAAGTGGCAAATTCATAAATGTACAAGTGAAAAAAATGTACTTTTTTTTGACAAGTCCCCATGAAACAACACACCTGGACAAAAATGGGTAGAAGCTGATAACCAGTGCAAATAACAATAGTTATTTTGTCATACTTTAATATCCTGCTTTAACCCAGAGTCTGAATGTTTATGAAAAACAGGTAGTTGATTTTGTTACTCGATTGAGGTTGTTACTGGATCTCTTTTTCTATTGACTACACTCTTATATCTAAAGGTGGGTTGACCTGGAGAAACTGATCAAAGCCATGAGCATCAAGAAGCAGGAATAGGCTGTTATCACCTTACCTTAAAAATTCCGGAACTGAATTATCTACATATTCATGTGGTAAACAAAATGTTCACATTACATTTCCTTCCAAATGTGCAGAACTTGTAACTAGAAAGGGACAGCCAAAATAACTTGGCTGTTTTGAGATTAAAAACATGTATTGGTTTTCCTGACTTTCCTCCAAAAATCCTCAAACCATAACCCTAAACGTAACCCTAAAGTAGAAGCAATTCATAGCAAGGTCCAAGTAACACAACTATGGATTATACACAGACCTATACAAAAAGCTTATACAAGCTTTTATCACTGCAAGCTTTTAGCATGTACTACCAAAAAAAGAAAAAATTCCACACAAAAAAACCCACCACAACACAAAACAAAACCCAAACCCAAACCTTTGAAGGACCTGCTAATGATGAAATGGTTACAAACAAAAATTCAAATATCTACCCCAGAGAACACTACTCAAGCTAACAAATACTCCCTACTTTTCTGGAGGGGAAAAACAAAAAGAAAACAAACAACAACTAACCACCACAAAACAAAACAAACAACAAACAAACAAATGACAAACAAACAAAACCACAAAATCAAAATACCTCCCCAAACCAAACCAAAAAGCAACAAAGCACTGACACAAACCACCCAACAACAGACAAACAAAACAAAACACCAAACCAACAACATGCAAGTTAATGACATGCAAGTTGCTTGGAAAAACGATGGTTGCTTGATCCAGTTTAAACACTGAAACATTAAAGGATTTGGAATTTCCAAAAGGTCTTCCATTCTTTGTTTTCTATTATGTCAATAGGGGGAAGAAAAATTCCTGTCCAGTTACCTGGTATCATTTTTTTCCTGATTCTTAGTGAAACAACATTTATGCAACGCCATTATTCATGCAGCAGTTCTTCCCTATTAACTCCTGAACCCTTTGTTTGATTTCGAATATTTCACAGAGGCATGGAAGTCTCAAAGATAATTAAGATCTGATCACTGTTCCCCATCTTGAAAACAGAGATACTAAAACTACAAGAAAAAGTGCTAAGACAGACAATCAGAGGTATGAAATGGTTCCCATTTCAGAAACAATTAATAGACTAGGTTTCAAAGCAAATCACTGGAGGTTCCACAGTGTTTGGGGGAATTATCAGAAGATTTTGCTTGCTTACACACCTCCCAACACCACTATTGTCAGTGCTGTTTCCAGGCAGGTCCTGGGCTCAATTAACTTCTGATTTGAACCATTATGATCATGTGTGTTCCCAAAAGTTCACCCTTTCTCTGCTGGGGAAGGTGGCAGAGGTGTTCTGCCTTGCATGAGAAATCCATAGAATCAAGATCATGGCTCTGGATGAGGCACAGAGTTCATATGGTACCTTTTCTATTTAAAGTGCAAAACTACACAGGAGTGTGAGCAGAAGGGGAAGAGTACACATTTTAGATAAAAGATTTAGATTTCTGTTTCTCCCAGCACTGTTGGCTGCTTTCAGCGTGCTTAAGATTTAGGGAAAAACCAAAGGACAGCAGTCCACTGGTACTAGTGAAAAAGGGGATATGGGCATCAGCAGTACTTCAGGGGTCACTCTTCCTAGATAAAAACTATGCCACATTGAAATGACTGCATATAGGGATGCCAGCTTAAAGGTAAGGCAGGGACATGGTGTACAAATGAATTTGGGAGAATCCTGGAAATAAAATTGTTTCCAAAGTATCACCCCAAGGATAAAGAAGCAACACTGATGATAGAAATCAATTATATGGCACTACAAGGAAACCCACTGCAATTAATGCACGCCCAATATCCCAGCTGTAACTGAGGCACATTTACAAGCAGCACTGACCCTTTAGGTTCATTAAGTCAGCTCCCTCCAGCTTCCTGCAGGACAAGCATACACTAAATATTCCTGTAGAACCACTTTTCCTTCTCTATTTTACATCAGATATTTAAGCACAATTCAAAGTCATCTGGACACAAAGTCTGTTCTGTATTATGTCTTCTGCCACTTCAGTTCCCAAGGATGTGGCTACACAAACACCTTCTGCAGTAGCAAAGTGGAGAGCCTATGTAATTTCAGTTGGACCAGTACAACTCTCTGTGGGGCAATACCACTAACCAGCTCACAGATATAGTCCTGACTTTAAAACAAACAAACAAAAAAAGAAAACAAACAAAACCCAACAGGAAAACCAAACCTTTCCCCAAAGGTGAGTTGTAAGGGAAGACACCAGGATGGTCTAATTTACAGAAGAGTCAGAGAAACAGTTGAGCAGATGGGGAAACTAGTAAGAAGAGAACTCCTTAAATCATGGGGGAGTATTGGAGGGGAACATGGGAGAGGAGTATCCTCCAATTGCAACTTAATCTTCTCTAGCAGCCGAGAGAACAGTCTGTTCCATTGCAATTCTCATTGCTAAGGACAGATAAGAAAAACATTACCTTCCAAAAGTTACTTGGACAGCACAGAGGATGACAAGAAATCAGCTTCATGCTCCCTGCAAGTATCCCAAGAGCTGTAAAACAAGAACCGCTAAAGTACTCAGACACCAAGTTTGGTACCACCTTCAAGAAACAAACCAACGACAAAAAATGTTGAGGGTTTTGCTTGGGTTGGTTCATTCAAGAGCTATGTTCATCTTCAGTTACTCAATGTGAATTAAGTGCTTAGGCCATGGTTAAGACATTATACTAAGTCCAGGAGTAGGGGTTTCAGCACCACATCAAAGCCATCATGGTTTCACAATGTAAAACACAGATGAAGTATAAAGTCCTGACAGTTTTGGAGATGTTCCTTCAAGCAAGAGTGACAGTGAAGCTGATTCACCCTGTGCCCTCTTATACCATTCATCCTCAAGTTGTGACAGCTTCTCCTTGCACGGGAGGAGTCAGGCAGGCATGCTGGTGGTAAACTTAAGAACTCACCTGAGTCAAAAGGCTTTCTCTCAACCAAAGCAAATCCCTGATCTGCTTCCCTGCACAGCCACATGGAGCTGTGTAGGCCCAGCTAAGGAAGCAATGTGAAGACGAACAAATGCCTGCAAGCAGGCTTTGCTTAAATCGACACCACTACCAAAAGAAACATCCACAGAAACCATTCCACTTTGCTGGTTCAAATTTGCTCAGATGTTGACAACTTAACTCTGTAAGGACAAGCTCTGTGCTAAATCAGGAATCATCTGCTCACACCACACTAACTTTATGCTTGATCAAGTATCATCTGTCCTCCTACATCTTGCATAAAAGCATAAAGTCCCCAAATTAAGCAGAACACATCATGTGCAATTTAACAGAAACATTACCATGGGCCACATCTGACACAGTTCATGACTGGGCATCTGGCAATGCAGAGAACCAGAGCTGTGAAATCCCAGGCACCACAAAGACTAAACAGCTTGCGAGTAACACACATGTAAAAGACTGGAGAAGCCCAAGTTATTCCTTTCGCTTGCAAACTCAGTTTAGAGTTGACAACTAATTTATTTGCTTTACTTCATTGATCAGTGTCTAGTAAAAAATTATCTCAGGAACAGTCCTCCTTCCTAAACACAATCAAGGCAAAGAGCTGGAAAGAGACCCTGTGCATGTCTCCTCCTGGGCTGGGCTACACAGACAGAAAGCTTCACCAGTACTTCACAGGTCTTTCCCCTGAAGGCAATTCATCTGCCTCCGCCCTTACTTCAGCAAGCAGAAACTGAGGCTGAGTTAGGAGTGATGTACCGAAACCAGATGTTTAATTCTACATGAGACCATAAGGAAAACCTCATTCTTCAAGATTTAAACCTTCCCTCGTGGCTTAAAGGGATAACAAATTCAGGAAATCTCCACTTTTCTCCACTATTGACACTCACATCCCACAGGCGATGGAGATGTGGGTAATGGACGAGTCCCCACAATGGCAGTAAACTGATCACCCAAGATACAGATCAGGAGGCTTGCTTGAGGGGACTCCTCTATTCAGTCAGGCCTAGGCCTCAAGTAACCATCTGAGCTTGTATCACAAAGGTCAGGCTGAAATTTCAAGGTTTCTTTTTGTGAAGCAAACAAATCAGTAGTACACCATCTATCAACTTTATGGGCTGAATTCTTTGTTAAGAATAGTTTACATGTGTCTTGAGGTATCAAATAGTGTTTAATCCACTAAGAATCTTCAAAAAGAGACTGGTGTGCAAGAAGTACAGGAGCAGCACAGGGGAGAAGGCATTTCCTGGAGCTTCCAAAAAGAACACTTTCTTTCTTAAATTCGTCTTAGGCTTTACTGTATATTTAAAGAAAAGTTTGGGAGTAAATAAAAAAAGATTTTCAGTTATATTTAAAACTTAATTTTTGTTATGTTTAGATATCCAGCACCCACTCTGAGGGCCTCGCAATGTATTAACCTTCAGAAACAGCTGCATTCTATATCCTACTGGACATGAGAAACTGGACATCTGTAATGGAGAATAGAGTAAATTATTCATCTAAGCACCGGAGTTCAACCCCCCTTGAACTGTGGTACAACAAAGTTCCTTTTAAAAGAAGGTTGTGTCTTTTTAAATGTGAAAAATTCCTTTCCCTACTGAAATGCTTTCTTATGCATTAAATAATTACAGCAG
Source organism: Chloroceryle amazona (assembly GCA_027560015.1). Lineage (NCBI taxonomy): Eukaryota > Metazoa > Chordata > Aves > Coraciiformes > Cerylidae > Chloroceryle > Chloroceryle amazona. The sequence continues at coordinate 6,258 of JANHFX010029133.1, read as the reverse complement.
GAATTCATTAGTTCCTGTTAACAACAGACAGCCCAACAGACCAAATTTGGGGTTTACAAGTAAAGAGAAGAAGAATCGTCACAGGAGGCTTTAAAAACCTCTTTGAAGCAGGGCTTCTTTGTACATCCATCTACAGCAGTGAGGTCCGAGATACTAAAGACCAAGAATGGTAATACCTTACAAAAGGACCTTTCCCAATAGTTCCGGTTACCTAAATTTCACAGGAAAACTCAGGCAAAGCAGCTGAAGGGCTTGGTCAGTAACCTACTTGAGGATTAAAAAGCCATACAAACAAACAGACAAACAAAAAAACAACAAACCAAACAACAAAAAAAACCCCATTATTGCAAAGCAGTAAGATAAAGAGTAAAAACTCCTTACTTGGTGCAGAGATAACAGACTTAACAGACCACTAGTAGCCATAAGATGTGTAGAACTACAAGGAGCCAACCTCCAACAGTTCATACCTGTCTTTTCAAGTGACCCCAAGCTGCTCAGGACTTGCTTATAAATTGAAGTGAAAACCCTAACACCAACTACCTTATTATTCTCTTCTTGACCAACTGGAGAGATATTAAGTACCCTTTATTTATTTAAAGTTCACATGTTTTAAACATCAAAAGTTGCTTGAAAAACAATAACTAGATGCAAGTGAGAGGAAAATCTCACCTAATATCTCTCTAGATAAACAAAAGGAAATGCTTCAAGAGTCTTTAAAAGTCCCTTTCCTGCCATTTCTTATCAAGTGTCTTTTATTCACCATCACTGGAGGGCAAAATGCAAAAACAAGGCTGATGGGCTCTGAGGGCCACCAAGGAGCAAGCAAGTGGGACCTGCTGAGGTGTGTCTCAGCTGTCCACCAAACCACATCCAGCCCCACTGCAAGCAGGCTGTGTCCCCCGGGCCAGCTGCTCTGGCACTGCCTCCTAAGCCTCCCAGCCTGGGAACTCCTCAAACCCATCAGAAAACTGCCTGTGTCACTGTGCTGGCTTTCTAATGGGTCAGCACCACCAACCTGGCCAAAGAGGAGGCCAAGAGAATAAAAAGAGGCAGGTGAGCCCTCCCCTGCTGGGGATAAGGAGAAGGGAAGCCAGATTCCTCCTTTGGCAGAAGCAAGCTTACTGCTTTCACTCCATTTTTAGAGCCATTGCAAATCCACAGAGTGTGAACTGACACCATCACTAGAGGTCTAGCCGACAAACACACCTAAGCTGGCTGACAACACATTCCTCGCCCACTATGCAACAGTTCCCAGTAAAAGGCTAATGAAGGCTGAAGCAGCCTGATGTGGGGGAGACGAGGAAGGAAGGGAAGACTGTAAAACACAAGAAGATAAACTTGTGTAACTAGAAACAATGAAAGGAAAAGACAAAGAAACCCACTGCTTGGCTGTTGCTGAAAGGTGATAAGCTAGAAGCTGTCCTATGTTTATTAGGGCTAACACTACAGAAACCTATTAGTAAGTTGCAACAATAAACTCTCATTTTTACTATCTTTACTGGTTAATAACTCTCCTCACTAAACCCACTCTCAGCTCGGGTTACCTTCAAACACTCCATTTCAGCTGAAAGTTTATAAAGAAACAAACAACACCACCACAAAAACAAACCACCACAACAAACACAACTAAAGCAAAAATGTCCCACAGTAACCCCTCCTGCAACCCAAAATGCGTACACACTGATAACAAAGCAAGGGAATGGGAGAGGGTTTACATGTGCCCCTGCAGTTAACACTATCTGAATTACATGCTCCAGAACTGGACTCAAAAGCAAACAAAAAAAAAAAAAAGCTCTGTCCCTCAGTTCTTTACCAGGAAAAGCACAGAAAATTATTATTGACATCATTGTGATGTCAAGAGGACCAATGGACCCATCTGTTCACAGCTCTCTGGCAGCAATATGGATGTTGGGAGTAATATGCCACCAGAAGAGCCTGGATGCCAAACAGTGGTACGTAACAGGATGGGGGACAGATCAAACCATGGTCCCCAGCCACGCATTAATAACACCCTATAATAACAGAGACGTGATGTCACACTGCCATTCTTTAAATCTTTGGGGATGGCTCTGCTGAAACAAGAAGTATGAGTGCAGCACGGATAGGTGCACCAATAGCAGGTCTAGTCTAGCGCATGAGAATAACTACAAGGTTGTGGAGCTTCAGTCTCCAGCACACAGGAATAATGCTGTTGGGAATCCTGGGTGCCCATGACAGGCATTGTGGAATCAGAATCGCACTTTGTGTTAGATACAGATAGCACATATGTGCTTGACTGACCCGTGATCATATCTTCCAATGCAATTTAAACACACCTCAAATGTACTGCAGACTCAAAAGGAGTGATAATTTTGTAGCCAAGTACACTCCCAAACAAGAAAAACCCTTTTCATCTAAAAGCATCAACTGACATTTGTCTCAGCAAAAGTGCTGGCTTCAATAGTTCTTCCTCCATCCTTCCTCTCCTTTCTTTCCCAATCCCCTTGTTCCCAGCCCTCCCACTGAGCCCATTCAGCTGTTCACACAGTCCCACAGTGAACCAGATCGGGTAGCTGATGCAGTGTAAAAATAATCCAGGAAAAAACAAAGAGTGAGGAGGAGGGAAGGTGGAAAAATTTGAGTTCCTCAAACCAGTGTAAGATGGAAATGCAAAAAATCATTGTTTCACTGCATCAAGGGAATGCCAAAGGGGCATAAACTTGCAGTGGGGCTCAATCAATTACTGCCACTAAATAAATACTTGTCACACTACAGTTAAACTCTCCCAGAGAAGGTGGAGACAGAATAGCTGTTGGAAAGTCTCTTGATACCAAGATGACCTGTTCTCTTCCAGGCAGCTGACACAGCACTCTCCTGAAAGCAAAGCCTGGCACTAGCTAGAACAATGAACATCTCTCTCCCACATGCATTTTTTCATCAGAGGCCCCAAGTTCCAGCTCAGAGGTCCCAAGCTTCTCAGATCTGGTGTTTATCCAACATTCTCATAAGGCCTGTGATCATGCAGACTGCCAGTCCACTCCATGAAGCGTCAGGCCAGCCCACCACAACTCCTTTCAAGCAAAAGCAGCCCACTTTAATCATGCTGCCATTTATTTCATGGCTGTAAGGCAGCTGGTACAAAAATCTTCACTTCTGCTACGCTGGAAGCAGGCAATTCCAGGGTTTCCTTCTGGACAAGAAAGATCCCATACTTCATTTTGGAATTTGATACCCTGGCATCTTCCCTACACATCCCCCATGAACCATGCTAGCTTATGAGGGTCCCATTTACATTTGAAACCAACCTCCTCCCCACCAGAAATGTACCAGGAGAAACTTGGCAAGTATCAGGAAAACCGGTTGCTTTCTCTCAGCAACTCGATGCCACCCGTCAACTTACCCAGTCTTAAAACCATTCACGTGGCAGCTCCTAACCCCACCAGCATGCTCAGACTGCTACACAACACCAAGGAGATGATGTGCATGCCACCTTTGGCACCTGCGGTACCATCTCCTCTATCCAGGAACCACTGCATGTCAACATTAAAAGATAAGACACTTCACATCCTCTGGAAGAGACGTTAACTGTGCATTTTAAAATCAGTCTTTACCAGCGAGGTGCAGTCCATCTACTGGTTTCTGAAAACAAAAACTCATGGTGTTTCACACTTAGGCCAAAAGAAATGATCATCCTTTCCAAGTCAACGTATACTTCTAGAAGCATTATCGATCCATAGCAAGTGAGCTGCTTTTGGCAGCTGTTCAGTCTGGAGTTCATACAACACAATTTGGTAGTCACAAGAATAATAACAGATTATCTGCTGAATGTTTGTCTTCCAGTGGGAAGTGTATGAAATGACTATGCACAAATCCCATTCAGGATTTAATCCTGCCCTGGAGTTCACACGCATCTTCTACACACAAAAACATTAGTGGGAGATACCAGCACCAGAGGTCGGAAACAATTCAACAACACAAACTTCTCCAGCTCAGGCTCAACAGAGCACTCAAACAAACGGCTACATGCATCCACATGTTGATCATGGCTGAATGTCAAATCAACACTTCATCCATACGTACAGTAACAGAGCACTGTAACCCTGGCTATCAGCCTTGCCTTCTGCCCAGAAAGGTTCCAGAGCAAATCCTGACCTTTTCCAAGTGCAGAAAGGACAAGAAGGTGACTGAGACCAGCCAAAATGGATATACCAAAGGCAAGCCATTTCTGACTAACCCAACTCCCCTTCAGGGATGGAAAGCCTGGTTCTGCAGCGAAGGGGAAAGTAGGGGAGGTCTGACACCTTTACTTCATGTCAGAGGCCATGAGAAGTCTCCCACAGCATCCTTTGAAGCCAAGTGCTGCGGTGTGGCCTGGATAATTGGCCAATAGAGGTGGGAGGAAAACTGGAACGCCAAGCTCAAAGGATTGTGATCAGCAGTTAGAACCTCCCCCTGGCTGCTGGCTACTACCGACATCCATGAAGGATCAATGCCACCGGGGCCAGCGGGCTTAGAAGCTTTTTAATGACCTGGATAAGAACAAGAGTACACTAAAGTTCGGGGTCTTGGAAAAAGCATACCACATGCTGGAAGGCAAGGCTGCTATTCAGAGGGACTTCAACAATCTGGAAAATGGCTTGACAAGAACCTCAGGAAGTTCAACTACAGCTGGAGCAAAGCCTCACATCCGGGCTGGGCCAAGTCCCTGCAGTGGCATTAGGCTGCTGACATGGCATCTCTGTAGGGAGGTACCTGGTAAAATTACAAATTGACCAGGAACCAGGAGAGCACCCTTGCAGCAAGGGACCACTATTTGGAGAGCTGGGTTCAACCTGGGTTCCCCAGCACAAGCGACATACAGCAAGGAGTCCAGCAGAGGCCACTGAGGTAGTCAGTGCTGAAGCACAGGATGTGCAAAGAAATGCAGAGTGGCAGGTTAGGTCAGCGTCAGAAGGAGAAGGCTCAGGGGACGTGTTACTGCTGTCCATAACTACTGAGTGGGAGATACAGAGCAGACAGAGCCAGGCTCTTCTAAGAGGTGCACAGGGATAGAACAAGGGACACCAACTGTAACATAAGAAAATCCAACCAGGCACACAGAAACAAATATTTGCCACAAACACGGTCAAACCTTGGACAGGACCCAAAGTAAAGGCTATCCTTAGAGATACTCAGACCTGGGCTGGACACAGCTCTGAGCATCCTGTTGTAACAGGACAGCTTCTAGCAGGTTAGCTAAGAGATCTCCAGAGGCTCCTTCCCAGTGGTGCACGCAGTACAGACGCTGCCACACAGAATACTAAAGACGACATTCCATGCAAGATTGGTGCCTATAACGTTAAGCACCAAACAATAATTTCCAGGAAACAATTTCCTTTGCAAGTCATACAAGGAACCGAGTTGTAAATTTCCAGAACTCATCTTGCCCTTCATCTTTCTACTCTCAGCATCTCCAAACTGACAAAATGCTACATGTGTGCTATCAGCTTGTCGCAACCCAACAAAGAAAGCCAGGACAGCCAAAAGGCACACCAAGTGCAACCAGAAAAAAAAAAAAAAGTACAAACGTGACAAAAGAAGTGACATTTTTCAGAATACAAAGTTAAGGGTAGGCCAGAAAAACGGAAAGTACAGAAAGTAGTTGATGATGGAGAGTAGCCAGACAGGATGGCTTGGTCACCTTTGCTGTATTTTTTCCCTTGTTTACTCCAGTTTTACAGACCTCCACAAGGAAGGACACATTTTGAAAAGGAGAGAACGCCACAAAAACATCTTCCATTACTTCTACAGTCCCGGGAAGAAGAGAGCGCCACAGAACAGCTTTTATGAAGGAAAATGGCCGAGCACAAATTCATGCCAGACACCCTCAGTTTATTTTCTGTAAAATACAGCCCCAAACCCTGTTGCCTCTCCCTTCTCTTCACGTTCACGTGAGTCAAAACAAAGGACAATCAGACAGGACTGCAACCCTGAATGGAAGACTAATGGGAAAGCATACAACAGCAAGAGTGGAAAGGTAGGCCAAGATCAGCAGGACGTGCCTCACACCAGTCCCCCGGTCTACCAGCAGTTTCTGCCCATCTTTGTGCTCCTTATCTCAAGCAACTCCTCCTTGGTCCCCACCCCTAGAACCTCGCATGACCCCCATCTAAGCAGCCACTCCACCAGAGGCCCCATCCAGGGGCCCGTCCCGACCCTACTTCCCCACGGCCTCTCGGCTCCTGCTTTCCTACGCTGCCCCAGCCCCACTGACCCATCTCACCCTAGCTGTGCCCTAGC
>JANHFX010029127.1:0-60104 GCA_027560015.1 Chloroceryle amazona | reverse complement strand
CCTCTCTGGGCAGCCTGTTCCAGGCTCTGTCACTCTCACAGGGAAGAAGTTTCTCCTCATGTTGAGGTGGATCTTCCCATGTTTCACCTTGTGACCATTGCCTCTCGTCCAGTCACGGGGCACTGCTGAAAAGAGCCTTGCCCCTTCTACTTGACCCCCACCCTGCAGATATTTGTAACCATTCATAAGATCCCCTCTCAGGCTTCTCTTCTCCAGGCTAAACAGCCCCAGGTCTCTCAGCCTTTCCTCCTAAGAGAGATGTTCCAGTCCCTTCAGCATCTTCACAGCCTCCGTTGGACTCTCTCCAGTATTTCCCTGTCCCTCTTGAACTGGGGAGCCCATAACTGACACAATACTACGGATGTGGTCTCACCAGTGCAGAGTAGAGCACGGGTAGAACCTCCCTTGACCTGCTGGACACAACCAATGATTGTCTCTCCTCTCGGTTAAAAATGAGAACCTCAGTAAACTTGGGTGCATCTAGAAAAACACTGTGACAAACTGACAGGTGACTGCTTATTTAACACCACTTCATTCAGGATTATTTGTGTAACTTCACACTAGCAAACACTTTCAAATGCAAAAGGACACCTTAGTGGTGGAGAAGTCACCCTCATGAAGGACTGTGATTTTTTCATTGCTCAGGAGAAAGCAGTTACTGTACTCAGTTATACCTGACATGTGCAGAGCTTGAGAGTAAAGTTCTCAGTGAATTCTTCCAGAATAGAGTAGAAAAGTAATTTCAGCAAAATCTCTGCAAATCAAAGGCGATGCTGAAAGAACAGAGTCATGTCTCACGTAGAAGCTCTACTTTAAATGCAGGCTGAAGATTTTTTTTCACAGACACTCCCCTAAAAACAGGCCACTTCCTCCAGTGATCTTACAAGAGTCAACTGCCACCCGAGCCCTCAAGTCACCTGAGAGGAAACACATCCACCACATAATCAACAATTACGTGCTGCAGGCACATCTGAGAAGACAGATGGGGTTTCAGTGAGGTAAAAGGGAAATGTTCTCCCCCTGGTGTACAGATGGTAGGTCAGTTCAACCTCAAAAGTAAAACATTGTGACTTTGTTCAAAGGAAGTGCAATGAGAAGAGAAAACAGCCTAGAAATGAAAGAAAAAGGGCAATTTCTTGGAAAGCTGAGAGGTTTGCTATAGTCCAGCCTCCCTGAGCCACCTTGGGAACCGAGGACAGCCCCCCAGGCTGGTACAACACTGATGCCTGTGTGATAACTGGGAGGGAGTGCTCTGCCACACCACAGCTTTTAGTGACACAGGGGAGGAGCTCAGATGTACTTGACCCAAAGTTCATGCGTTGTCCTAAGGGTAGGACTGCCACTGCCAGCTCTACTCTCCTTGCCAATCCCCCTCTTCTGATTTTATTTCTGCTGCCTTCTGCATACCACCACCTTCCTCCTGTACCCCGTCCTATGGGTAATCCCACCTCACTTGTAATCTTCAGCGCTTTCAAATCTACTTCCACTTCTCCCCTGGTTCTTCTCCAGCTCCCACTACAGACCCATCTGAGACCCAGTCCCACCTCAGTCCCACCTCTTTTCCTACTCTGCTCCTTCCCCAAACCTGGCCACCTTGAGTAGGGTTTTGTTTTCTTTCTCCAAGAGGCGTCAGTAAAGGGCTGTCTAATCCAGCAGACTTGATACTTACTCTTCCCTTTACTAGGCAAGATCTGCATATGGGAAACTAAGGATGTGCATTCATGAGAGCTGGAGGAACCTGGAGCACATGAAGCTTAACTCCAGCAGCACACCATGGAGCAGGCCACCAACTGGAGGGTGACAGGGTAAGCATGCTGATAGTCTTGGACACACTTCGTTGGCAGGTAAATTCCCTTCATTAGTCAACTTGTTTGTCCCATGAACAGCATCAAAGGAATGTTGTACTGTTTGAAGAAAGGCACCGAACATGTGTAATGGAAAAAGAGACATCCCTTAAAAGAGAGAAAAGACAGGCAGCTTGAATAAATTAGAGTTGGAAAGAATGAAGGACTCCCTGGATGTCTTGGTGGTCTTTGGTTCTTATAGTAATACACTAACAACCAGTTACAGAAAAGGTGCTGGACTACGTCATTGCAAGGCAGGCCTCACAACAGAGGTTTTGAAAATACATCTACAGTAGTATTCGTCTAAAAGTGAGGCAAAACCACTGCTGAGGAATAGTGCATTATCACTGAAATCACAGAGACGCACGGTACGATGCTTCTTAGCCAGCAGGACACAAATAAAGCAGCAACATGTTCAGTCCCTGCAGAACAGAGCTCAGGGGGGCTGCAAAACCCAGCAGGAAAACAGGACAAGTTCTGCAGCCAGACTTCTCTTTGCCACCCACATCACACTCTCTCCAAACCAAGGACCCTGCAGTTCTCAGGAGCAATGAGATGTCACAAGTCTTGGGGAATTTTGGGGTGCATGGACCCTAAGCAGCTTCATTATTAAAATGTCCCATCAACCTCACAGTTCCCACAGCCACAGATAAGGCTGGACCAAGCAATGATCCCTAAGTTCATGATCCAAGCAATAAACAGCAGTTGTAAATGAGCTTCAGCACCTTCACAGAGCTTGTACGGGTCAAGCTAAAAGGAATTCACCCACAGACACCTAGTTTATTGTCAGCACAGTGCCCTGCTCACAGGGCCCACCGAAAGGTATCCTCATGGCATGAATATAGTCCTTCTTCCTCGAGCAGGCAGCCTCCTTTGGGAGCTTTACTTTGGCACAGCAGCACTACTGGAACATACACTGTTAAGTTCAGTATCAACACTCCACAGAAGAGATTTTGAAGTCCAAGCAAGATGATTCTTTTCCTCACTGCCTTTCTACACCTGGCCTGATTTTTGTAAGTGCTAATGGAAAAAGTGAAGAAAACAATGCAATAGAAGAGCTAGGTAATCCAGCAGCTCTTGAAATAAATGATGTAACAATTTGCATTGCACTTCAGCACACGCATATCTTGCTTTGACTTAAATCACTTTCCTAAATAGTCAAAGAAACAGAAAAAAAAGCTCAGTCAAGGCTACAATTCAAGACGTTCAACTATCTTGTAAGTGTATTGCTTGCCAATGGCTTCAAGTCAAACTCCAGCAGTATTTTAAACTCCCATGGAAAATACGCCTGCATTAAAACTGAGTAAAAGAAACTTAAACATCCTGACAGCATGTGGCCATGCATGAGATCACTGTGAAAAACTGCAACGTTTTCTTCAGGTCTTTATTTTTGTTTCCTGGGCAGTTTGAAAGCATAGTCAGCAGCTTATACCCAAAGTCTAGATGTCAAGACATCATGGACTGGAGTAAGTCCAGGAGTTGCATTAGCTCACAATATGCAATAAAATAACAAAATCTTGTCCAAGGAGATTTGGAGCACTAGCGTGATATGTAATGAAGGCTGAACAAAACTAGGGGCTTGCTCCCAGAAGAGGACACTATAGAGGGATTTGACTTGGAAAGAATAATTTCATTTTTTATAGTCAAATTCTTTCTTTCATTCCTCAAGGGCATGTGTGTGAAAGTACAGTTTGGCATATATAAGTTCTCAAATAGCTGCCTTTTTTTTTTGTTTGCCAAGAATCATCTCTATTTCTTGCAAGCCATTACAAGGAACAAGGTGAGAGCATCCAGTTTCTGGTAATTCAAGGGTCTGGGGGGGTGTTAAAACCATCTACACAGAAACCAGATTTTACAAAGGCTTCACAGGAAAAAAAAAATTGATTGATTGGGTGGGGTTTTTTTAAAGATTTTTCTCATCTATTGACTATAAGAAAATTTTCTGTTAGAATAGACTCTTTCAGTCTCGAGCTGTGTGTTTTATTCACCTATCCTATCATTTGTCCTGTAATCAGGAAGCAAAGTAAAGCAGAAGGCAAGCAGCTGGTAGCTGCCTTAAAAAATTCCAAACGTAGAAAGGCAGGGAATAGGAAGGAAGACACAAAGGGATGCCAAGGTGGATCAGCACCAGGAATGCCAGAAATCTACATCAGTGCAGACCACTGCCTTGTTTTATTTAAAAAGGTCAAGTGTTTGGTTCTCTGTGTTAGTGATAAACCATTAGTTGTGGTGGCTTTTGTTCTAATGGGTGAAGCATGTCATTGAGGGTGTTCCAGAACAGGAACATCCAGTAATATACACTTTCAAATACTGGAACAATTTTTTTCCATCCCGCCCTTGAAAAATAAAACTTATTTCTATTTCCTTATCAAAAGGCTTAACTGCTCCTATTCATCAACTTTTTTTTTTTTTAACTTAACATCTTAGATTGTGAAGAAAATAAAGTGTAGGCTGCCTATAAAGTACTTCAGTTTTCAAGCTTAGAAACTGCAGCAGGACTTTGACTTCCTTACCATTACCCTAAAAGATAGGGTTGGGAAAATCAAATGGTAAAAACAACTCAGAAGAGATTTTGGGTCCATTGTGTTGGAATAATATATGGCTATAACCAAGTCCAACTACTGGAATTGCTACAAATACTTTTTTTTTTCCCCTGCCCATTTTTAATCCCATCAAGTGTTACACCAGTTTGCTCATTCCCTCTCTTTCCAAGCACTTGGTGTGTTAATGCATCAGGAGGGTGTCCTATAGATATTCCTATGTATGTGCCTAGCTTTGTAGAGCATGCTGGCTACCTCCACCATAAATAAAAGCTACTTATACAATGCACAGCCAATCTACAAAGAAAGCCCCTGTCTGTTATAACCGAGCCACAGCACTCCATTAAAATCCAGTGAGATTATAGATTTTTTTCTAAATGTTTTGGCATTCAAAAAAATTTAGATGTATAGTGCTGCTACTCCTTTTTGGTCAACTATTAAAACAATAGATTACTTTCCCCTTTTAATATTAGCTTTGCTGTGAACTTGCTACATACAGCCATCTAATGCCTCAAGACCAATCTTAGGGTAACTTAGTGTCCAGTTTAGGTGTTCAGGAGATCTCCTGAGACCCATAAAACAGGTTACTAAAGCAGTGATGCTACTCCTAAAGTGATAGTGGTGGAGGGCGTTCACAACTAATTACAGGTCATTTCTTGAAAAATTTGAGAGCAGAACACAAAAACCTTGGCTCCAATACTAGCCATGTGACTGAAGACTGAGTAATCCCAGCTCCCTCAGCCACTCCTCATAAGACATATTCTCCAGTCCCCTCACAAGCTTCACTGCCCTTCTCTGAACTCCCTCCAGCACCTCAATGTCTTTCTTATACCATGGCACCCAAAACTGAACGCAGTGCTCCAGCTGTGGCCTCACAAGTGCTGAGCAGAGGGGCACCATCACTGCCCTTCTCCTGCTGGCCACATTATTTCTGATACAGCCCAGGATGCCATTGGCCTTCTTGGCCACACTGCTGGCTCATGTTCAGCTGGATGTCAACCAACACCCCCAGGTCCTTTTCTGCTGGGCAGCTTTCCAGCCATTCATCCCCAAGCCTCTAGCACTGACAGGGGTTGTTGTGACCGAAGCACAGGACCTGTCATTTGGTCTTGTTAAACCTCAGCCCATTGATCCAGCCTGTCCAGATCTCTCTGTAGAGCCCTCCTATCCTCAAGCAGATCAACACTCCCTCCTAATTTCATGTCATCTGTGAATTTACTGAGTGTGCACTCAATACCCTCACCCAAATCATTGATGAAGATGTTAGACAGGACCAGCCTCAGCACTGACTCATGAGGAACACCACAGCAAGGATCATAGAAGATGCTGAAGTTTCTGCCTCGAGATACCCTACTTGCTGCGAAATTAATCCCACTACACAATGACTTTTTTCTAATTGTGAGTTCAACAGGTTGAAGGAAGCTGTCTTCTAGCAGAGAAAGACAAATGCTAGCACAGCTACACCCCTTTCCTGGCAAGTAATTTATCTAAATTAGATTAAGCTTTTCTGACCTCCTTCACCTACCCAGAGCTTGGGTGAAATGCAAGGGTTACCAACCCAGCCCCTGTGGTACTAACTGAACACAGCTGAGTAAACAGCTCTGCCCTCTTAAGCCCTCCCAGCAGTGAGACTCAGGAAAAAAGAACAGGCTGGTTTCAGGGACTCCAGACACCACTCAAACAGCATCAATCGTTTTGAGCGTTATAATTGATACTGGAAGGCAGTTTTGCATGATAAAGCCAGATACTATAATGTTAAAAGCAACTGTTAATATATACAGAGGTTAACTTAGAGGGCATTTGTACAGAAAGCCCATTAAAAAGAACCAAGTCAGATGAGCAAGTTAGAAGAGAAGGACTTTAACATGTTTAATCTGGCATTGCTTTAACTATAATATACCACTGTTATACTTAACTATATGTAACTATAATATACCACTGTTACACTTAACTATATTCAACTATAATATGCTATTGGTTTAACTATAATAACTTTAGCATAGAGCAGTACAGAAAAATAGCAAAAAGCTTTAGATAAACGGCACCAAACAGTTTTCCTCTCATCCCCACAAAGCACAGTCCAATATAGATTGACAGTGCACCATCAGATGTATATTGAGACCACATTGATACAGCATCTCAATTCAAAGCTTAAAACCAGCACATTGCCAGCTCTGTTAGCAGCACAAGTAAAGTATCTGTTGGTCTGCAAAGCCTTGAAACTGGTTTGTGGCTTGTTTTTTTTTTGTTAATATTTCAATTCTGAATTTGGTTTTTGCTTGAGGAAAATAACAGATTAAAAAAAAATTACTAGCATTCAGGGTTTTTTATTAGGATAGATTTGATCTGATTTTAGAGGGAAATACTTAGCGGGGTTTTTTTAATTAGAAAAAAATAAAGAGGGTTGGGTTTTTTTGTTTTCTACCGTTGCCTTTAGAACTATGAATTGACTTCTGAGTAACTTAACAGTGTAAGCTATGGACAGAAAACAGTTGACAAAGAACACCTGAAAATAGATTTGCCTGATAAAGGCCCTTTAGATAAACCCAACTGGTTGTCTACAAATGGCTGATTTTGCAATATTGATTCTCAAGAAAACCTATAAAAATAAAACCTTTTAAAGAGAAGACAAAGCACTAAAATTTCCTAATTCCTGTGGATACCAAGAACAGCCATGGCTTCCCCCCGTTTGTCAACTCCTTATTTTTAACTCCAGTAAAACAGTTACCTTCTCACCCACCCTCTCCACTGAAGGAATATCACAACAGCAAGCTCTTCTTTGACACTTCAATGCACGTTTGATTAAACTGAGTAGTTTTTAATAACTTCTCTTTAACCTTGAAATCTGCTGCTTCTATTTCAGATCTGATGAAGTGCTGATGTGCCTGCAAGCTTGCCTCATTTTTTCCCCCTATACCAGCTGGTCTAATAAATTACCTCTTCCCAACAACCTCATGTTAGCTATGTCCTGAGATCATACACAGCAACACACTGTTATGTCACTTCATGCTTGTATTAAATCCTGATAAAGAGTATTTCTGGCTTAAGAAATCCTTTTAAAAGTCACCCAAACTATTACCTTGCATTAGAAAGGTAGCCACATCTCACAGATGAAAGTTTTTATGCAAGGAATGGCTCACTAATTAATTAATAAATTATTACCTTCTAGGAACACAAGCATTTTCTGTTAAACTGCTCTCAATGTAAAAAAACCCAAAACCAAAAAACCAAAACACCAAACCAGAAAAAAAAAACCCCAAACCACCAAACCATCAACTGGACATTTTAATAAGTTTGAGGTGACTCCAGAGCTGATGGTTAGGTTCCTAAACTGCCCGATAAAGACCATGAGCGTAAAACAACCAGTTTGCATGATTTAAATTTAAAAGCAACTTTATCACTTACTTTGAGAAAGGGAAGGAGGGAACGGGGAGGGACCAGTTTGTTGCAGATAAATTACCTCTTTTCAATCCATGGGTAAAAGGTCCTTTTTTTTTTTTTAAGGTCCAGCAGCTGGAGGCTTAACTCCCCTTTCAGACATGCCTTTATTTGGAAACAATGCAGGAGCAGGCAGGGCAGGGCTTTTTCATAAATGCTGCCTGGCCACATGCAAACTAACGACAACTTGGCAAAACGAGAGGCAGCTCTGTGCAATCAATACAGCCATGTGCTCCTCTAACTGTCCCTGTGCAAAAAAAAAACCATAAACCTGGAGTTTATGGTTTGAAATAGCAAATAGACAAGTAAAAGCCTTCTTTACAATTACTTATTAATCAGTAAAGGAAAAAGAAGAATTCTAGTCTCTGCTTTTAGGCAGAGACCAGAGCTCCATAGATATCATAGAATGGCAGGGGTTGGAAGGGACCTTTGGAGATCATCGAGTCCAACCCCCCCTGCCAGAGCAGGGTCACCCAGGGCACAAAAAGAGAAATCCTGCAAAGCTTGAAGCTCACACAGCTATACTCTTTAGGACACTTATTGCCAGTATCACAGTGCTATCTTCAGGACTGCAGCCTATTTGCTCTTGAGAGCATGGGCTGGCTCCTGATAAGAGGACACAATCATATAAAATGCCCAGGCATCACTGGTTATGAATGAGAGGGGGCCAGGGAGCTAACTGAAGTGCTGACAAATGACTGGACATCAAGCCTCAGGCTGGGCACCATCAGTGTACCAGAACACAGGACTGAAACACAGCTCACACACTGGCGTTAGCGCTCTTCTCCTCACTGCCACACCAGCCAGGTGGCTCCTTGACATCACATCCCCCTTCTTCCCACAGACAGGGAGAAGACACTATTTTTACACAGCCACTGACTATCCCACATTGACAAAAATAAACGGAACTAAAACCTGGTGCCAGCCATCTTCCTGATGCTCCTATCTCCCAGGAGTCTCAGAAAAATTAGTGGCAGAAGAGATAGACTCAGGAGGGGAGACCTCAGGAATTACATAACCTGACCTCAAGCGTCACATCAGGATCTGTTTGCATTTCCATTTCCCACCCTGCTTTCCCTCACACCAAGAAATGCTCCCAGATAGGAAAGTTACTGTATATTAGGCATTTTTTTTCCTTTTAGAAAACAAGACTCTATTGAGATACATTCAGGTTTTCTTCCTCATCTTCTTCCTCTCAAGTATTGCCAAGGTCAGATACAGAAACCATACAGAAAGAGATACAGAAACCATACAGAAAGGCATTTAAGTAAAGCAGAAAGAAGAGGTGTCTATTTGAAGGCACTTCATCCTCAGGAAAAGAACTTTTTTTTTCCATAAATTAGCACTCACTTTCTGCACAGCATTCAGCCTGGATTATCTGCTATACTCCTCCTGGAGCAATGGCTCAGTGCTGTTGGGATGAGGAAAAAATGTCCACCTCATTGTAGATGCCTAGCACCAGTTCTGGGTGACCATCACCACCAAGCCAGTCTCTCACTTCCAACCTTTGCAGACCACAGTGTTAACAGAAACACCTGGATTCAGTGACTGAAACCAAATGCATCCATCCTTTGATGGCTGGTTGATTTGTCTGTATTGATCCAACGTAACAATGAGGCAACTGTGTGAGAAAGAAGGGGAAATACCTATTAAAAAACTTAATTTGCTAAGGAAAAGCCTGGACTTCAAACGAGGCTTGTCATCCCAGAGGACAGACTTGAAATGAAGGGTTCACATCTGCTTGGTTGTTGTCTCCTGCATGGATTCCATCAACACAACTTTGTCTGCTCTTGTCCAGAACAGTCTTTACCTTTGTTTTCCATTGTGAAACACATCTTTCAAAGGTATATTTTTCTTTTTTCTTCCTGATCTCATGTAGAGAGGCCACACAGTGAAAGCATCTTTGGGAAGAGACGGGTGAGGGAAAGACAATTTCCACATCACGAGTCCCTCTGTAATAAAAGGACTCAAGACCAAGCAGTAAGTGTGAAAGAGTTTGTGGTTAATCGGGCAAACTGCAGGAAAGTGATAAATATGCCTTCCTCTCAGTGGGCTCTGAAGGCCTCTGTGAAAAAAGCAGCCTGTGTTTTACATCCAAAAGCAGACACTGCCTCTTCAGTCACCTTACAACAAGGGCTGCTGATAGCTGAGGTTAGTAAGTGATTTTCCTTCTCTCAAAATTGCAGCACACCTCACTACACATTAGCCATTTCCCATTGCACTCGTCCAGCTGGTGAGAGCTCTGGGAGCATTATTTTTGATAAAGTGTATTTCAAAAGTTAAGACTTCTCGTATTTTTACAGCCTTAGAGCATCTCTGCTAGACTTATTGGCTGCTGGACTTGCCTCTTAAGAAGAAAGCTTTCAATTTCAATACATGTTGGAACAATTTTCTAAGTCCTCCCAAACAGAATCCTGTTTGGCATATTTTAAGATTCACAGTTGTTTTCAGTCTTTTTGTTGGGATTTCAGAACTGCTTTATCTATGTTACAGTGTTTACCGTTCCTTGCTCTGGAAAAATAAAGGGGCTGATCAGCTGTGCCAGTTCCTTGACCAAAACAGATTACTAGTTTGGGTTGGTTTAGATTTTAACATTACACCACATCTAAAAAAAATTCCAAGTATTATTTTGTTTCTCTTCCTCCTACAGATCGTGCTGTTAAAAGGGTCCTGTGTTACAGATCTCGATTCAAGTAATGCAGTAACACAGTCTTCCTTTGCCCCTTTTCCATTTAGAAAGGAAGTATGTATTATTTGAAGTGGAACAGTAACATTAATTTTGGTAAGATCCTAAAATTTAGGACTTTAACTACCCTGATTCTAGGGTGGCTAGAACCCTGTTCAGCATTTTTGCCCATCGTACCACTACAGGGCCATGTTTGAGGGACTCGCTTTGGCGTTTACAAATCAATACTGCGGAAAAAGCGCAATAGGAGAACTAAGAGTACACCGATCACCAACAAAAGGCAGACATTTTTCAATTTGTTTCTGCCAAGTGAGTCTAGAACTGTAACCTCTGCAGCTGTTTCCAACCCCTCAGCAATTCTGAAAGCATGATAAAATACTGCTACCTTACAAAAGAGAAATCAAGATATTTTTCATAACTCTTCTGAGGGGAATACTCTCGTAAAGCAAAGCAAAAATCCTCCAAACCAATTGCTACTTTGAGTAAGTAAATTACTATAGTATTAGTATCCTCTGTAGTAAGTCTAGCAAACGCTACAGATTGTATTTAACAACTGGCAAGTTTCAAGAGAGCCACCTCACGCTTCCCAGCCCAGCAGGACACTTTATGGCAAGCAAGTGAGCCAGAAACTGTGACCAATTCTGTAAGAAAAAATAAGCATAAAATAAATGATCAGCAACTCAACTACTTGAAGGTGATTTATTTCCACAGAAGCTGGATGCAAATACTTCCTCTTCTTGACACTGGTGGGTTTTCAGTTCAGGGAACATATTAAGAGATTCAGAACCTGCATCCAATGCCGTGGCTCTTTCTGATTGTTGTATTGTCAGAGTGTGTTCAGCCTAGTTAGCCAAGAATTTTACCATCTCTATAATTAACTCTGGAGTCTGACATCATCACCCCCTCAAGCTTCTCTTAAAATTTTAATAGCCTGGTTTATGAATATTCATTTGCCAGCATTACACTTCGAGGGATTTATGAAAACCCAACGGCGTGTCAGTTCCCAAAGAGGTTCCATTATTCCTGCTGCTTCTTTAGCATATTTATTACAAGCCAATTTTATGCTGTCAGAAAGCACATCAAGCACTTGGTCCAGCCATCCAGGTTGTTTCATAGAGATTAACAGACACAGCAGACATCTGAATGCTACACCTAAGGATGCCTATTAATCCCTCCACTGGACGTGCTGCTTCTTCACGGGCTTCATCAGTTCTAGACTATAAAACCTGTTTCTCCCTTATCTCCTCCTCCTGTTTCTCTCCTCCTACGTGTCACTGGAATGACAAGGCAAGCATACAACAACCAGTCCTTCAAAGGCTGCTCCCGTGTGAGAGAAGAGTCACCCAAACCACAGGGGGTTTATGAGATGCATACGGACAACTATTTCATGCAGTCAGCTTCCTTCAGCAAGAGCTACAAGTCAGACGAACCTGGCAAACTGCAATAGCTAAATCAAGTTTATGACACATTATTCCATTACCAAGAGGCATAAACAGTTCTTCTGTACCAAAATGTGTCATTTGTTTGACGGTTGTTTGGGTTTTTTTCCAAACTGTGAGAGTGATGCAGTTTTAATCCACTGGCTTGGACATTGCTGTATTTCACAGATGTGCGACCCAACCGTCCCCAGATGTGAAGTTCTGAAAGGAGGGCTCAATAACAGCTCATAGTAGAGGGAGACTGAAAGCTCTTAAGAACATGAATCAGGCAAGAAATGTTTAGAGCACAGTGTGTGAAATTTAAGGTGTGTGAAATTTAAGGCTACATTTAAGTCAAAGGACTAAATTTAAGTCCTATGAGGAGCAGAAGAGGGAGCTGGGGTTGTTTAGTCTGGAGAAGAGGAGGCTGAGGGGAGACCTTCTCACTCTCTACAGCTACCTGAAAGGACACTGGAGCAGGGAGGGGGACAGACTCTTTTCCCTGGTGACATGTGACAGAACCAGAGGGAATGGCTGCAAGCTGCCCAGGGCAGGTTTAGGCTGGATAGTAGGGAACATTTCTTCACTGCAGGGTTTATCAAACACTGGAATGGTCTGCCCAGGGCAGTGCTGGAGTCACCAGCCCTGGAGGCATTTAAATGGAGTGTGGACCTTGGTGCTCAGGGACATGGTTTAGTGCTGAGCTCACAGTGTTGCGTTGAAGGTTGGACTGGATGATCTTGACGGTCTCTTCCATCCAGAGACATTCTGTGATTAACTGTACTAACACAGGTGTTATTTCTGTGAATTATTTACAAGCTTCCTCCCAATATTCATGCAAACTGGAAAGCAAAACTAGAAATCTAAATAGTATTTGTCATTTCTCATCTATTCTTTGGCTTTGCCTCCCCTTTGTCAGCAGAGGCAGCTCAAGAAAGCTCAGAACAACTTTTGTCATTTCCTAACAAAATGAATTTCGATAGCACTTTCTAAAGGCATCATGAAAGCCTTAGAACAACTGATGCAATTATGTGATCTCCCCCTGACCACCACCACCGCAGAATAAATATGGCAAGAGATTTCATCTGTCACAAATGAGCATTCAAAGTTTCTGCTTTCTGTTTCTGCTCCAAATACTCACAAAGCAACGAAAAGCTCTCAACTTGGCAGAGTCATTTCCAACAGTACAATTTGGCAACTGCAATATTTAAGGGCATCTCCAAATGGAGCTTGTGGACTACGCAAAGTTAGTGGAGAAAAGTGGGAGAGATATGCAGAGAAAGAATAAATTAAGTAATAAAAAAGGGTATAATGCTTGAAGGGAAAGGGAGGAGAAATTAGAGATGAGCAACTCGGAGAGTGAAGAAGGTCAGAAGTCCTGAAGGATGTCATCATGATTCTGTTTTAAAAAGGGAAAGGCTAAAATTGTGACTGACACAATGGCCTATTGGCCAGTTCAGAAAGTTTGAGTACCATAAATAAAATGGCTTTACAGAACATCATCACTTGCAAGTTTTCACTTGATGCTTCCTCCAGCTCTAGGGCCAAAGCTTTGTCCAGAGACTCACATTTGGGAATGGAATTGTAAATTCTTACCAAAACCTGGTGATAAGCTTTGCACCACAAGCAGCCCTGGACACTGGTCAGGGTACAGCAAACACAACACTGCTGTGGTTGAATTACAGTATTTCGAGTTTGCTTCTGTAGAGAAGCCAGGCTAGCTGGCCTTGTTTTATCTTTCCTAGTTGTCTTTGTGGAGGGGAGGGAATAATTTATGCTATGTTTTCAGAACACAAAGACCTATTGTCAAAGTCACAAGCTGCCTGTTTGACCTAACAGGGATAGATCCTTTGTGGTGTAGGGGGAAGGGGGACCTTTCACTTGTAAGACATCTCCTTTAGAAGCAGAATGGGGGTTTTGATGTTGTCGTTGTTACTATTACTATTATTATTACAAAAAAACCCCAAAAGGCTAAACCAATTTACTTCAAGAACTCCAGAGCCACAAATTTTGATCTCCTAAAAGCTCCAAAAGGAGGGAGAAAAAAACGAATCGAATCTGTCCTGCAAAACTCTACACACACCCTCCATTTAATTTACTTATTTAATGGCTTACAAGCTAAATCTCTGGCCTGCAACAAAACCAGGTTTGGGTAGCTGTCAACCCTTAAAGCTAAGCAGCTACAGTACTTGGCAGGTGGCTGCAGGAAGGACTTTTAGCTGCAAGGAAAAAGATGATAGGCTGGGTAAAGCTGAATGCCCAATTTTTTTTGGCACCTGATACTCTCAGAGGATACACAGCCATGCTGGCCAGGGTCAGGGTCCCGAATTATGTAAATATGTCAGAATAGTCAGAGTTTGTCTCCGTGCTAGACCACCCACAGGGAGGACAGCTTGATGGCCATGGGAACAGTACCACCAACTACATTGTTTTTTACTGTACTCTACTGAATACACTTAACCCTCAGTGAACTAACAAAATTATTCTTCTGTGTCTGGAAGACTCACACATGTCTGCCCAGCGGGAGCTGCTCTAATGCATCCCTTTGCAGGCAGAAGGATGCATCTCAGCTGCATTAGCTTTCATGGTCAGAGCCTACCAGTCTTGGAATATGCAATGGCTACTCTTTAAGTTTTGCTCCCCTTGTAATAGAGGAACAAAAATCCAGGTTTGTGGAAACACTGCAAACACCAGGAAACTTCTTGGTCATTCAGCTAATTGTCACATGTTGCAAGAGAGATGGAATATATTAGTGTTAATCAATTCAGACTTGACTTTGACTCAAATCATTTGTTACAAGTCAAGCAGCCAGTTGCATTTCACAGCCACTGAATCCAAGATATGAATAAGAAGTACGGAACAAAAGATTGTCAGAGTACACGACATGTAAGTGAAGTCATGTTGAGAACTAGTCATTTACACCTCCTAGGATGTAATCTCATGATGCAATACTCAGATTAAATCTTAGACTATTACCCCAATATATCAACCCTGTCTGTTCCCTACAGAGAGGTGACCTGAAGATCTTGTTTAAACAAATCCATTTATCCAATCATGAGAGTAAACACAAAAGCATGAGAGAGCTCCTCTAAGTACTTCCCTTGGTTCTCCTTGAACCCAGCTCTAGGTTTCAATCTCAAAACCTGGTCCCCAATCCTCGATCTCTCACAGCTACTGCTTTCACTCCACCCTCTCTGTGTCCCTCCAAAGTCTTGCAGAGGAAGCAAGTCATCTGCTGTGGAAGGTTGCAATGCCAGAAAGACAAGCCAAGGCAACTAAGCCTAATAGTTCTTGATTTATCTTAAGTGTTTGCCAAGAGGAATGCGTGCGGAGTCACTTCTTTTTCCCAACAATTACTTCCACAGAGTTGTGTTGTCATGACATTTCATTGTCTGCATTCAGTCTCGCATCATCACAGGCAATTGCAAGTCACTCGTAAAAGGCTACTCAATTACTGGCCCTAGGTTTAATTCGGAAATACTCAGCCATTTATTGTTTCACTATAAACTAGATACTTGTGTGCTGGCTTCAACCAAGCTGTAAAGCTCTTGTGATATCAAACCTAAGTCTTCTGTAGATGCACTTCAAAATCATGTTCTATCTTTACACCTATTTTTACTTAAGTCCAAGCATCCCAGCACAGGCAGTATATAAGCCTGTGTAATTCCAGACAAAAGTTTACTTACATCTCAAATGAAAGGTGCAGAACTAACTAACTCAAAGTAGAAGACTTTTCAGATTTAAGTCCCTCAACACTCTTTCAAATGCAAGTCACAGAGGCAGGCAGGTAACTGGGCGGCTGTAACACCAGGCTAGAAGAAAAAGCAGTAGGCTTGGGTCGAGAATCAATACGGTGTCTTAAAATGAGAGAAGTTCTCTTTGGCATAAGGATATTAGCACATCACTCACACAACACGTTGTCCTTCCTGCCTTCCCGTGGTTTGTTCAATCCTCTAACTCAAGCAAACTGAGGCTATCGTGAACATAATATGACAGACGTCAAGTCACAAACTTTTCTAATGCTGACACTCCACCTGATGTGGTGAAAGCAACGCAAAGCACTGAGGTACCTGAGAGCTCACAGGGCCTCCAGTTTTTGTCCCTTCCCCTGCTATCTAACCAGAGCCAACACCGTGTTCCTTGCTCGCCTGTCCTTCATGCTCACTCCCACACTGAGCAGCTCTTTCCAAACCCCGATGCCTCACACCCCCACTAAATCAGCACCCGCACTGGCATAGCCATGGTGAGCAGGACTGAGGAACCCACAGGGCTAGAGAGGAAGGGGAAGAAATTCTCAGACTGAGCAGTTCCCCAGTCTGTGCGGCCATGGAGCCAAATGATGTACAAAGAGAGAGTAGTTCAGAAGCGAACTGGGCACAGGAGGGTGAGTGAGACAGATTCCTAAACTGGTATTTTAAAGCAAGGTTGCCACTTCCACTATTCCCATCTGTCAATCCAAACCATCAGCTGCCTAAAGCAGTCAGAAGAGCTTGGTATCCCTACCCTTAAACATTTGCAGGAACACGATCCAGTAGGTGTGCTTGAGTGTCTAACGTAGGTGGACAACAACCATCATTCCTGACAGTAGTAGGAAAGAATGTGATTGGCCTCATCAACTGCTGTCCGCATCGCATACTCCAAGAGAAACGGGAGACCTGCATTTGAAACTCACCAGTCTGAACCCACTAAACACAGGCCTGTGAGCAAGCGAACAGCAAGGCTGCTCTTGACCTCCCTTGTTCAAAGCAGGGCAGGAATGAAGAACACAAAGTCTTATCGATGGTATCCTGTTTTTCTGCAGTTAGTAACTGCTATAAACCTCCTAGTTAATACATCTGATGCATATTACTAGGTGAGTGAACAAAATGTTGGACTGAAACGTGTTGATGCTATGTTTTCTCCTTTGACTCAACCATTACAAATCCCTACAGCCAGCAAATATACATAATTCAAATAGCCAGAAACGTGATTAACACTGGAAAAACTAAGCCTTTATGAATCTGAGTAAGTGCCAGGAGGGATCATTTTTCCTGTGCCCACCTAAACAGAAGGGTTGTGACTTCATCTAATGACCCAGCCTCTGGTCAGAAGAGAAATGTCAATCATTTTTATGTATGCTTCACAGCAAACAGAATACATTTCTTACAGAATAGTTCTGATCCACCAGTGTTTCAGGTACAAAATAACTGTCACCAGATGACGAGCAATTCTAGGTGATTCCTATGCAAGCAGAACTGACCACAAGAAACCTTCTAATGGTTTTGTTCATTCTTAGTACAGTTGCTTACAGTTGACTGAAAGTGTGGCTCCTGAGGTGCAAGAACATTTTTATATTAACTGCTCCCTTCAGTTTTACATGGCTGAGTAGAAGGACCCACCCCACCCCAAATACCAACAAAGCCATCGATAAAACATCCAAAATGCCAATGTTTGCACATATAAACTGACAAACACATTTTGTAACTGCCACGATTACATTTGTAGCATGCCTTTAGATATCTGTGTACTGATAATCAGCTCTACATACAACCAAGAGATATTCTGCATTGTTTTATAAGGTAGAGGCTTTTTCTAGTACTGTTACCCCACTGATACTTTAATAAGAAACAGAAGAAAAAACCCACGAGAAACCTCAACCTAAGAATGTGGTATTTAAAGCTGCAACTGTAATGCAGCCTTTGAAGATTTGTGTTTATTTTACAGTTATAAAATCAAGTTTTCCATTCTGAAACACAACCTCCAGCCATGAATGTAAAGATTCCGTGCTTGCAAAGACAACCCTTACTATCTGATCAGAATGAAAAGATGGGGGGGTTGAGCTGTGTTTTCAAAGTCAGCTTGTACAATTCACACAGGTTTCACTAAGTGCAACTCAGGGAGTTGGCATACGTTTTTTCTTTGAAGTAGATTTAGTATAAACTAACACTAGTTCGGGTTTTTAGAGGCATGCAGAAAGATTCACTTCCCTCAGCTTCAAGAGTTTGTGCTGCCTAGAATTACCAACACCGAATCTTTGAGTCCGTTTCCTTCAGATGAGTTAGATGCCCTGAATGGTTTGAGTACAATAAGAAATATAATTCAAGGGTAGCTTTACTCTCTGCAAAAAAATAGCTACTTGTCTTCACAGTGAAGAGCAAACAACTGCCTCAGTTGTTCAGCTCCAGTTGCCTGTGGTAAGAAATAAGGTGAGTTTTTTTTAATTGGAAACTGAAGGCAGGCAGGTGTTACAATGACTGACACCAAGGCCATGTGAACCCAGGTCTCTCAACTCCCAGGGCTAACTTGTGGCTACAGCCTTAGCATTACTAACCCCTCGTCACCGCTGGCGTGCCAACAGCTGCCTGAAACATTGCTTCCAGTAGGATCTCACCTTGCTTTTGAGGCCAGTTAGCACTTAATGGGAAATGACTCTGAAATACTGTCCATTTTTCGCTCTAATAGAAAATAATTGCCCCAACTGTTTCTAAGAGTGAAAGAGTTATTCTAGCTGTCTCTGAGGCTTAACTGGGCTTCTTGTCAGAAAGGGCAAGACTCAAGAAGTCACATGTGAAAAACATACAGCCTGCATATACCCTAGATCACTTGGTGTAACTGTTCTGCAACATTAAGCACACCATCCCTCCTTCTGCAGCAAGCTAACAGGAGACAGCTCTAGCTTTGTTTTATTTGAGAGACTAGACAGTAATTTTGTGTAAATAAAAGGGTGATACTATGGAACAAGAATGAAATCCTGCAGATCTTTGCTGACTGCCAGGAGTTTTACAGGTATAAGCCACGAAGAGCACATTTGGCAGTCATTAACTCCATGGAAGTATTATTAACTCCTCACAGTTCTTTGGCATGCCATCTCTCAGCTAACACCTGAATTCAGTTCCTTTCTAACAGACCACTAGCAACAGCTTTGCAGCTTTTGGCATCAAACGGCTCGGTTCTGTAGGGTTACAAAGGTCTAATAGAGTCCTAAGACATTTTGGGAATGTACTTGGCCCTAGTTATTACAACACGTGATGCTTTCTGTCCAAGATCATCATAATGTTTTTTGGTATACATGAAGAGAGACAATTATTTTAATCTGGGTGTTTGAAGTGTTACTTTACAGATTGATTTATTTATTTTTAATCTGTGAAAACTGGCATCATTAGAGCAAAGAGAGACCATCCCATCAACTAAATCCAAATAAATCAGCAAAGACTTAGTGCATAATTGCTCTATCCTGTCTACTGAAAGACTCCCTTCAACACAGCACCACATGAGTAAGTGACATCAGAAGCATTTTTATCAACAGTTACCCAATGCATTCTTATCTGCTTAAGGCAGATTCCAACTAGGACATGTTTTGCTCATTAAAAATCACAACCTTCCAATGTGCCTATTAACTCTAAACTGCCCAGCTGCCAAAGTAGCAAGAGCAGTGAATTAATTGGTGGAGAACATTTTGCCCCCCACTTTCTCTGAGAAAACACTGTTCCTCTCTATTATACCAAATGGAGGCTTCTCTGTGGAGAAACAGAAGCCTGTAAATTCAGTAACAAAACACTGCAAACTGAGATGCCTCTGCAGAGTGAATCATCTCAGCCCCCCTGTTACTGGCGGGTTGGACTTGATCTCCAGAGGCCCCTTCCAACCCCTACCATTCTATGATAGTGCAAATTATTACAAAGCTTTTGCCTCTGTAAAATTGTAGTGAAATTGCCATGCACAAGAGCCAACACACTGGGGAGAAAATGTGAGCTCCAACAATGGTAATTTAAACAAAGAAAGCTTGTGCAATATTCACCTATGTTCATTAGATGAAAGGCTTCCTAGACAAGAGCTGGTCCTGGGAGCTTGTTCTAAACAAGGAAAATGACAATGTTGTGTCAAAAAAAAAACCCACAAACCACAAATTCTACACATTCTTAATAATGTCTTGCCTAAACAAATACACTATAGAAAGCTTTCTTACCACTTCATCAACAGAAATGCAAGCACGAGAGAAACCTTGGCTCATCATGTGTTATGTACGATGCACGCAGGACAAAGCACATACTCTTTCCACACAGAAATCTGGCAAAAGACTCCTCTGACCTGTCTGGAAGTGTCACAAATGGCTCAACTCCACCATCTCCCAGTCAACCTTGACTTGCTGTGAAGAAGAAATGTGTGCTGCCATTTCCCTTTTCCTCAGCTAGATATTTTTGGGGAGCTCTGTGTACAGATACAGTGTAATATCTCTTTTCTGTATGAAAAAAAAAAAATAAAAATGGCACAGCTAGATTAAAACCGCCTGTCTGACCCCACTACCTCTATCCCATATAACCTATCAAGTATAAGGGAGTTAGCAAAGAAATGCCAAGTACAAAGTCCTGAATAAAGCTTCTAGAAACCTGAAATACTCCTTCCCAATGGAAATTTTTGCCAAGAATGTAATTTAGCAATACAGTCAAGAAAAATCACTGTTGAAAGAGATAGAATTAATGCTTAAATTGACTAATTCCCCAGAGATAGCAGGGAAGAAAGTTTACCTCTTCCATCAAGTTTAAGCATCTGCTGCACAAAGAGGAGGTGATATTGTTACTTCTCATCAATCAAAACGCTTCCTGCTTTACACCCTTAGCACATTTGAGCCTGAAACTCAAGAGTTCTAACAGACTCTTCCTGCTCTTGTGCAGATTCTGGGGTACCTAATTTCTATATCTGATGCATTTGTGGTGTGTTTTAAGGCATTGGCATCTCCTAATGGGTTTGCAGGAGCACAATACAGGCATGATAAAGGGGTGGAGCAACTTATGTCAATGTGCTTTTCTAAAATGCAAGTAGCAAGGGGAAAAAAAAAAATCAGATCATATAAAAAAGGATACCTAATAAAAATATTAATTTTACTGGAAGCAATGTAAAAACATTTTCAAGTCAGGTATCGAGCTCCAAGACAAAAAGTAGTATTAGTAGTAATAGTACAAAAAGTACTGGCTATCTGAAGGAAGATATCTGAGGGCAGTTTCTTCCTAACCCTCATTGCCTCTGCAGGTAAAAGGATTCAATCTCCTATAATGTATGTAGATCAAGGTGAGTATTTAAGTGTTTATCTAACAAGATCTGTGTGAGAAAGATTAAATATATAGGGGCTTATATTCTTGTCCCTAAACCGATAAAGTTGTTGTTAAACAGTGACTCTCCAGAGTCTTCTGGTGTTGTCTAGGCTAAAACACAGGTTTATATAATTCAGAATAAAAATTCTAGATCAATTTGGCAGAGAAATACATATTTGTAATGCAAAGAAAATGGAAGAAGATCTTCAACTTCTAGTTCCTGAACAGGAAACTGAAAATCAGAAAATGTATTTCCTTGGCAAGGACCCTACTCTTGTGTTTCTGGAGATTAAAATACAACACCTGGAACAGCTTTGAAGCAAGGAACCTCCTCTTCCTGCCCCCTTGCCCCTGTGCTCCTCTGCTTTGAGGAGAGGAAGGCAAAACAGTGACCATAAATTTCACCACTGGTGTTGCTGGTGATGTTTAAAAATAAAAGAATGGAAATCGGAGGAAGCTTTCTTCAGAGCACTCCAACTCTCAAAATACAAGAGTTATCCAGTGCAATGGTATTCACATGTGTTTACAGAACTTCTCAAACACAAGAGAAAATTATTACTGAAAGATTTTGCTTTATGGAAGTGTTCTTACAGCTACTGGTAGTGCTGTGGCTAAGGTTAACACATAGAAATGGAAAAAGAAAAGAGAGACACCTCACACACAAACCGACCAGCGACAGGACCATTCCATTCATAGCACAATGAACTCATCCTCTAAGCAAAACCACCAGAATAAAGACACAAAATGCCTTAAGGAAGGCTGAATGACTGGCACGCACAGGCTGGAATAAACCCACTCACATTTCAACCTGACAAAGCTGCAAATATTCTCAAACAACTGGTTTGAGCGACTGCGTGCAAGCTCTGTGAACGAGGTGCTACTTACTTCAGAATCCTGTACAAGATCCACTTGTCTGCCTTTACACAGGCGAGGAAAGAAAGAAGGTACAGATGCAGCAGAAGGGGTCAAGTCTTCTCAAAATAGTTACTGATAATGCCTGAAGCTCTCTTTAGCCAGGAATTTCATAATTCTTATTTTAGAGAAGTTCTCTCCCTTCAGCCACGATTACCTTCCAAAGGAGCTAGTAACACTCACCCGCTAAGAAAACAGAAAACTGACTTCACAAAAGTTACCAAATATCAACATGCAAGGCTGGCAAGTACATGTGCAGTCAAGATGATTCAGATAAGTCAGATAAATTTAGAACAGCGCTTTCCTAAAAGCATGCGTTCACCAAATGCAGTAAATATGCAGGAGCTATATCCAAGTGCTGATTCCAAACATTAGAGAAAAATATTTAGTAGTGAAAATCTCCTTTTAAGAGTTCGCTGCCATCTGAAGTCCTCAACAATGTTATTCCTTGATCTGCCTTTAGTATTTCCATCCATCACTGGATTTATCCACATAAAACGCTATAGGCTCTCCGACCTCGGAGGACTAAGCCAAATGCAGTGTGGCAACTTCACATAGGACCAACCTTTTATGGTTGGAACAGTAGAGCTTTGATACAGCTAATCTACCATAAATAGCTCTTGAAACTCGGATCAAATCAGCTGTTGCAACAGTCCCAGCCTGTAGCTGCTTCAAATCCAATTATACTGTCAACTCTATCTTGCAGCCCTCCTTTTTAGCGGTGCTGTCCCCCCCAAAATTTTTTCTAGTCCTTCTCCTCCAAGAAATTAAAAGCTGCAAAGACAAATGCAGCAGAAGAAAATGCATTTAGTAAAAACTGAAACAAATGGACAAGCACTTTTAACATTATCTTAAGGAACAGAAGTATTTGTTCTGTTAAAAACCAGTTTAAGAATTTGATGCCCATTAAAAAGAAAATTACCAGCCCTTACTTGTAATGCAATAATAAAATTTGAAATAAACAGTTGCAAGAACAGCAAGCTCAGCTTTAAAAGGTAGGTGAAGGTAGGTGGAACTGTGTCCCAACATAAGGCACTGAATTGCTTGTATATTTTTTCTGTAGCTTAAATACACTTGAGAAATCCTAGAACTCACTGTTACAAACCCTTGCATTACAATGTGTTCTTCCAGGTAGTTAAAACCACTTTCCCACAAAGAGGCCAAAAACTGTAATTTAAGAATACTTATGGAACTGGGATCTCCTAAAATGTATGTTTACTAACCCTACAAGTCAAGATAACTCTGAGAATTACCACTAGGGCTACAACAGCACAGCAACTCCAGAGAAACTAGTGCAGGGACAGTGTTCTGGAAGAAGATGCAGGTTTGGATCCAACAAAAGACAGGTGAGCAGAATTATCTTTATGGTTCACCTCACAGTACAAGGAAACCACACAATGAAAAATGTAAGTTTATGGAAATAAAAGTTTGGTTTGGGTTGTTTTTTTGTTGTTTTTTTTCTTTTAAAACATATATTACTCCACAGTCTTTCCAAAACAGAGACAAATTACTGCAGTGCAGTACAGGAACACTGGTATTCAAAGCAGAACTGTGTTGGATGCAAAGACTGGATCTGTATCTCCCGCAAGCATGTAAATCCTGAACACTGCCAGGGCACCCTCCTACAATACTGGGTGTGACATCCACCATCTAGGCATCAGTCCTTCTCGTGCAAGTGCTGAGAGAAGAGGATTGCTAATTCCTGGTATTCAAACTGCTTGAATTGTGGCTCCCCTAGAAAGAACTCCAATGAAAAGGTCAAAATACAAAAATCATCATCCTCCATGGCATGGAAATTTGTCAATCATATGCCATTCTACTCCTCTCTGAGCACGCATTAAATTTTGCCACCTCCATTAAAGAGTCTGGGTTTTAATTGCTGTGCAAAGCATATGTAACATACATTGAATGCAAAAAGAGGCACCGCTTTCAATCTTGCCAAGCCACATGATGACAAAGCAACTCTAATTAAGTGTGGGTGGGTTAAATGAAGTGGTTTGCTATCTCCTATAAATTGAACATGAAGAACCCAGCTGGGTCACCTTCTGGAATTCTCAGAGAAGCCAAAGAGCTAGAAGAAGACACACAGAGTTTTCCCTTTATGCCCTTGCAAATGCTTAACTGAATCAATTCAGATGCACAGGGGACAGCAAGCTTTTCGTTAGCATGGAATAAACTGAGCATGTGACAAGGTGATAAAACGGACCAGCAAGATCTGCCCCAGTAAGTTTATCAGTTTGAATACAGCTTGTAGAACTTATCACATTATGCTACTGCACTGAGGTGAAAAAAAAAGTAGCTGAACCAACAACTGCTGACAAAAGTTCAACAGAGCTCTTAAAAATGCAGCAGGCATGCTTGCAACTGGTAAGAGAAAGAGAAGCCATGAGCAAGCTGCCAAAGCACAACCACTGGTGCTTTATGCCCCATCCATAACCATTTAAAATCTGAGGTCTTTTTATTACTGTGGAATCTGAAGGATGCAAGTTATGACATGGAAACACACCCCCTCTCAAGGAGCAGGACTGGGACTGCTTGTTTCTTTTATAGAAGCCACTTATGTTTGCATTCATTCTCCCTATCACACAGGGAACTATGTTAAAGATTTCACTTTCACACCCAGTTTAAAAAAAAAACTCCTGTGTGTGCACTTTTCATATCAGCTCCCTTGGCTATAAACACACAAAGCAGAACCAACTACCGCAGAAATGCAGCAGTTTCTCTCCAACACAAAATTTCTGTTTGGAGAGTGGAGAAAGCCACAGCCTATACGTTAGCTCAGCACTCTCTCTTCAGAGCAAGCATAAGATCTAGTACATCTATTCCAGAGACCACCTCTACTATTAAGGACAGTGAGACATCCCACACTTCTCAGACCACAGGTTCTGTCCCAGTTAGGAAAGAAGTACAGATTAACAGGCACATTTTTGATACCAAGGTCTTTGATTGCAAGAGAGGAGATGTGCTTTGGTCAGTAACGCTGAACTAACACCACTGTAACACACAGTAAAGCACACACAGCTTGGGATGGCTGGAGTAAGCATCTATTTATTTAACAATTCAACTTCCCAGTTTACAGATACCTCCTTTTCAGCTGAGAGGGGGGAGAGACTTCCCAGAAAAAAAGACAAAATTTAATCCAAAGTGACTTACCAGCATCCATTGTTAGAATCATGACCCCACTTCTGTGTCCCAGGAAGCAGGAAGCCTTACCCATCCAGCGTATGCGAATGACTCAAGAGGACAGCATGGCTTTGTTTCAGCTTATATCTTCTAGCTCATTCACCCCTCCTCCCTCTCGTGGGATAAAAGTGTTGCCTGTGCCCGGCTATCCCTATTGGCTCGGCTGGGGAACCACACTCATTTAGCACATTCAAGTTTATGTGAGAGACTAAAATGACCCACAGAGGATTTTTTTCATTAATCTTTTAAAACAGAATCAAATTAAAACAAACGAACAAAACCAAACAAAAACCCAACAAACAGACAAAATAACCATGACACAAATGCTTTTTGTTTTTCTGGGAGAACAAACTGTTCATTTTTTCACTATCAGATGAATATTACAGTTGGTGTTATTCCCACAGGGACAAAAAAATCCCTGCACTCTAAACTGATGAGAAGGTGGCAAATCAAGGACAATGCCCAGTTCAGCTGCACTGTCTGTCTATGGATGTAAACCCACATGTTTTGTGTCAAAACCTACACCCTCCATCCCAGTTTATCTCCAATACAAACTGTACATACACCCCAAACTGAGAATCTCCTGGTTTGCCAGGGAAGATTTGCTCTTCCATTTTATTTTTACACAGAGAGAACAGTCACAAATTGCTGTCTTACCAAAGGCACACACCCAGCCAGACTCTACTGTCAGGTTAAACTCTGCAGTGAGAAAAAAGCCATTTTTCTGTCTTAATCTGTGGGGTTCTCTAAAGGTAACAACTGGTATAATCTACTCTGCCTGAAGAAGTTAGAAAGCTGTTACAATCTGTTTGTGAGCCATCACTCCACTGAGATAATACAGTGTGAAAAAAATCTATCTGATCAAGAGATATCATAACCCTTTGTAACTTTGATCAAACCATTGGACAGACTAAAAAGTAGAATCATAGAATCACAGAATACATTGGCTTGGAAGGGATCTCTAAAGGTTATCCAGTCCAACCCTGCCGGAATAAGCAGGGACATCATACAAGTGTACTTCCAAGTTCACTTGGAAGGAGAGAAAGTGGAAGGGGAGAAGAGTTGGTTTCTTTCTGTCCTGCAAAATCCCTGAGAACTTGCACTCATCCTCTGAAAGGTGAGTCTGTATCTTGCAGCGTGAGCTGCTGACAGACCTGCTATCTGTACTTGGGGATTCAGCAAATGTAGTGAATGAAACACTGGTGTTCCTTGCCTCCGATAAGGACTACCTTTTCTAAATAAAGCATGGACATATTAAGCCACTGTCTCACCATGTTAGTCACCACCAGATAACCTAGGATTCATAACTCTGCGATACAACCACAAGTGTATTTTGGACATGTTGGTTGCGGTTGCTGAAATAAACAGAGAGCTCTCTCCCCTCCCTCCCTTTTTAGAAGAGGTATCAGTTGCAACTCTGGAACACCAAGATTTGTAGAGCCACTAATGAAGTTAGAATCCGCAATTCAAAGCTATTAGCAAAAGCAGGACTCATCGCTTCTCATATTTCTTGATCTTCTCTTGCTTTGCATGGCTTCACACCAACACTCCTGAGTCATTAGGGTTTGTAGGAAACAAAACATTCCTAAGGAAGAATTTCTGATATTTTCAGTAGGACACGGTGTTAAAAGCTTTGGAAAGACGTATGACTAATTCAGATCCCAGAAACAAACCTGAACTCTTTTACTGAATGGAAAATAGGAAGAAATTACCCAGGTGGACAGGCTGCTTCTCAAAAGCCTTACGACTGAAGGAAGCACACAGTGTCAGAAAGGCTGTCAGACTGAATGGATTGGTGGTTTCATTCAAAGTTTACAACTCTCAAATAGCAAAGATGCTGTTTTGTTGACCATAATAAATAGCTAAGGACATTTGGCAACAGCTCAGGCCATGTGCACATTAAAACCTCTGGGAGTGACATTGGACATAACTTCCTTTATCAATAATTATCAATTTGGAGAGTGATGCAACAGTAAGAAAGATGCTTTTGCACTGTCCCTATCCCACCCTTTCTCACCTGGCATCATCTTTACTAAAAATTCCCAATGCTCTAAACAAACAAACAAACAAGAAATCCATGACAACAAAAATCAATGTTTTAAGTGTGCCTTTGAACAGTGCAATCCCAAAGCCTGAGAGGAACTGCATGGTAAAAACACAAAAAAGAGGCAGTCCTTACTGACAAGGTAGAAGGTAAAGAGCTGGTACATTTTGAAGTACGACTGAGGACTTTGATTCTCTACACAAGCTAATCCAACACTAACACTTCCATCCTCAGGCAAACTGAGCATGAGTAACATAGCCAGAGCACACCAGGGACAACAGGTACTAGGCCAAACACATCTTAACAAAAGCATGATCATATGTTACATAACAGCAAACCACTTTCCATAGGATGACATTGCCTGTAAGCCTGG
Source organism: Chloroceryle amazona (assembly GCA_027560015.1). Lineage (NCBI taxonomy): Eukaryota > Metazoa > Chordata > Aves > Coraciiformes > Cerylidae > Chloroceryle > Chloroceryle amazona. Next base: position 32,598 of record JANHFX010029127.1, on the reverse strand, counting down.
CTTCTGCAAGAAGTCTGGTACTAGGGTTTTGTAGCAGTAAAGTGCAAAAGTTCAAGCAAATTGTTCTCAAAAAAGGAAAAAAAGAGTAAAAATCTGGGTCACCAAGAGGTTGTGAGGGACTGCGTGGGATTATTTTTTAAAACAGTGCATGCATTAATTATGCAGCTTATAAAGTATTCAGAAAGGTAGCTGACTTGCTACCATAGCAGAGGGGAGCAGTCTTATCGACACCTGAGGAAATAAATAGGAAATGAATGGTTTTGCCTGTATCCTCAGAAGGGGAAGGATGACGTTTCCAGCTGGGCTAGAGGGAACACAGCACAGGTGTTCAATATGTGAAGGATACTGCTGCACTGACAGGGCATGTATAGAAATGAGGCATCCTCGGTGTTTCAACTCTAACCTAAATGGCAGAAATAAACCATTTGCTGTTTTGCAAGCTCCATTAGTATCTGTAATTAAAAATAAAGCAGTATTAGAAGGAACACTGAGTGTTTCTTCATATATAAGCAAGGCTGGTAAAGAGTCCAGCAAGACAGCACATGAACTTGCACGCGAAGCCTTGGCTGTGCTGCCTTCTCTGGATGTTACACAATAAGGGTCGTACATGATAATGATGTGCTGCTAGCAAAGCCAGCACACTGTAATCTCAAAACCAAACCAAAACCTGCTCATAAACTCTGTCTACTGGAATGATACAAAAAGAGAGGGACTTAGCTGATCGTGCCCTGCACATTTCCCAGCCTCTGAAGTCAATGGGACATTCTTACCCAGATGCAACAAAGATGAAAGTTAGGTTGAAACCTCCAGAGATGACCAATTTTCTTCCATCATTTTATCATCTGCTAATCTATAAAGTCTACGCAATTGCTGACTGAATATACATTGTAAGCCAGCTCTGGGTACAGTAAATACTTCATAGTACTGCAAGATGCTGTGAAAAGAAACATAAACATGTTCATCTGAAGATTATATAGCCTTTGGTTTAGTTGTAAGACCATCTCAAGCTCTGTCTTACCTTAATCACATTAAGTCTGTAAATTGTGTCAATTAACAATCTCTGTTTAAATTTTCTACTAAAATAATATAAAAGGACTTTAGTTGCTGATTTATTTTTTTTTTCTTAAATACACCAGAGTACCCATTCACACGGTCTGACAGAATCATCTTCTAAAGATTACAACCATTTTATGATGGTATGTACTAAGAAGCAAGTTCAGCAAGAAATTCTCAAGGCTTGACTAACTTAAGTGTTTGGCTGGAAGAAGTTATTTAAGTACATGTTACCCTTAAAAACCTAAATTCACAGGACTATTCATTTTCAGTACATGCTTTAGTCCTGCAAGAACAGGCTGCTTCTGCCCACCTTCAGTAAATTATTCACTGCACAGAAAGTACACAGCTAATAACTGTGACGGGAATATGCTTGCTCTCAACATCTGGGGAGGAGACTTTGGATAAATGCTTTCATTCACAATTTTTGAGATTCAGGCAGTTTTTAACATGGCCATGCTCCAAAACCAAATCTTCAGGAATCAAGATTAGGATTTGCTTTTCCAGTGCAAGCCCTTCCAACTTTTCAAGCTCTCCAGCATGTGTAAGATTAAACACTGCCCTCACATTTTCTTTTCTTTTTTTTTTTGTACATAAGATGTCAAAACCAGCAAAAGAAGCTTTTATTCAGACTTTCACTCTTCACACTGTGTTCGCCCAGCCTTCGTAAGCTGTGGCAAGTTGATAGGAAAACAGTTCTCACGTAATTTTGGAGTAACAACTGAAACAGTGCCTAGTAGACCTCTCTGAAAAAACCCATAGGCTACATACAGTGAGAGAAATAGCAGGATGACAGCTCTTTCCAGGCAGTATGGCCAGCATTAGACATCAGTTCTGTTTCACTACAGAGACAGATCATCTGTGTATTATTTTTGTGATACAAACCACTGTGATCTTCCTGATCACACCCAAGAAATCACATCTCTCCACTCACAAAAATTACACAATTCTCCAAGAGCAAGATCCCATGAACCACACAAGTTATGGGAGTCCTGCCTTTAAGGGACTGATGGAACCTGCTACACAAACGTATACAGAAAAAAAGGTCCTGTTTATTATTGGTTTGCATTTCCTTAGGGAAAAGATTTCCCATAACCAAGAACTGGGGAAAAAAAACCCAGAATCAAATCTGAACTACAAATACATCACTAAAAGTCTGCAAAATGAAGAGTGAGCAACATGAAAGGTAGACTACAGATCTGTAGTTAATTAAAATGTTACAGTTGAAGAAGTTGTCCATAGTTTAGAGTGGCTGAAGCTATTGTCATACAACAACTGGAAGAAGAAATGATGTCCTGAACAAGAGATCCATCTCAGTTGTCTGCTGCCTCTCAGTGCTTACTGAGATGAAGTTTTGGGAACTACTATTGTCACTTACATATTTAGTAAAATTTCTTCTTAAAGCAGCATCAGCATTTCCTAGGTATTTAAATATCATCCAGCTTTTCTCAAGGTCCTAAAGGCTACTCTGGTGTCTATTATACCACTACATTTTCTTAATGCTACACATGTACTGGGAGGCAAACACAGATTCTTCTTTAAATGTTTGGTACGAACAAATGAAGGAAAACAAAAAAGAAGGAAGACACCCAACAACCCATATTTCATGTTTCATATCTGCATACATTTTTTTAGCACAGGCTCACCTTAAATCCCAACCATCCAGGTCTGACCCTCTAGGAAGATGTGCATCATCATGTCCGAGTGGCTCACAATCCAAAAGGCAGTCCTCCTCCTACAAGAAAATAAAATAAAATAAAATAGTACGGGTAAGAAGTACAAATCTACATCCCAGGGTATGAAAACAACTTCAGCTCTATCAGGCACTTAGACAAAGGGGATGACCTGACCGAGCACAGGGAATGAAGCAGATGAGAGTTTATTGCTACCCTGCCCATTCATATAGACAAGATCATCACCACAAGCAACAGCACTTCCCAAAGCCCAGCCACTGATGGACTGTAACTATATTCCCAGGGAAAGAGAAGTCTTGCAAGTTCGCTAGGAACTGAGGAACTTGACTCTTCAGTTACTGCAGTCTGAGCTTTCAACATGAGGCACATTCTCGAACTACCAAATTCTCTAGGAACACCAAACCTTCACTTAACCCCCTCACAGAAAGGAGTCTGCATTACGCCTTTCGATAAGGTCAAGCAGCAGTGAAGACAACAACAAAACAGCAGCATCTGCCAGAAGACTATTATCCTCAAATCCTTTCATTTCAAACATCATCAGTGGATGCAACTGGGAGAGCCATCTCTCTTCCTAGAATCACAGCAGTCAGGAGACAGACTGGAAACCTCTCCCACTGAAGAGCAATTGACCTATCAAGCAAATCCAGCTCTGCAGGCAACACCTGCCATGTGACCCATTTTTTGATCCCCACACCTTGAACCACAATTACTTTTATTTTCTTCATTAGTAAACAGACAACATCTCTGGCTCTGCCCGTAACACTAACTGCTTTTCCACAGGATGATCTCCATGTGGAGATTCGGGTTGATGCAGTATCCAAGTTGTTTCAAACCAGCTGAATTATCTCAGGACCACATTGTCTTTAAGGATACCAATCCCCTCAACTAATAAGATCCCACAATAATCAACTACTCCAGCCTTGTTACTCTGTTCTGTACCACCAATGCAGTTGTTTCTTTCCACAGAGCAGTGAAGAGTTCCCCAATGCAGACCTGAGCTCCATGAAACAGCCTGTGCTGTTGAAGAGGTTGCTGCCTCCCTCCTATAATACAGCTGGTAGATAAAACATTTTTGCTCTTGTGAGGTGAGGTTCAGCTCATCTGGATATATATTTTAGGTACCAAATATATTGCTTTCACTTTCACATCTGCTTTAATAAACTTCCTTTTTTAATCTATTAAGAGGCAGAAAATGAAGTCATGATATCCTCCATGACCAGAGCAACAACTGTTAAGAGCAGTCAGGTCACTCCTCTGCTTCCAGTGCAGCTGCTGAACGTGTCAGACACTAATAACAGCATCTAGAGAAGAGGTCAAACCAAAAATAATTCACTGAAAAGACAGATAAGACAGGAATTTTGCCTGAGTTGGGAAAAACTCTGATTTTAGAAGACATTCAAAATCCCAAACAGACTACCCTACTACATGGCAACAGATAAGGCAGCAATTCAGTCTTTCCCTAACACTATGCAGCTGTTCACACATTTTATGTAAGCCAGTTTTATGGTCTACCCACATTCATCTTCTTATTTCAGGCAGAAAACTTAGCTGAAAGCACCCAGAATATGGTAGAGCACAAGCTATTGTTTTCCCATACCCAACTTTCATTCACCTCAGATGAGCACTCCTGCACTCTGGAAGGGTAAATGAGGGGGGATTCACTTCAGCCCGGTAGGAAAGTGGAAGAAAAAAAGGTGGTTGACAAGTGGAAGTTGAAAAAAAAGATAAAACTAGTTTCTTTACCTTTTCATAGTGCCCAGTTTCCAAATTCCTTCCTGCTACTTAACTGTCCGATTACTTCCACTCTTCCTACCTTCTTCCCTTCTATGTATTAGCATTTTAAAAAGACAGAAGAGGAAGGATTTGAAATCCAGCTATAGTTTTGGTCAACTACTTCATGAGTTCCCTTGAAGCAAGTGTGAGGTGACATTTCTAATGCACAGCACACATTAAACACGGTGTGCCCTGCTACTGCCCCACTGCAATATTTCATTATTTCTTCTTTTTTTATCAAATGTTACATTTGGGTGTTGCAACAAGAGAGAGAAAACTGCAGTGCTGTAGTTCTGAAGGCCTGCAGCTTTGAAGCCTGTCAAAGTCCATCCCTTGAAAGGAACCTTGAATATCTGCTTGTGAGTTGAACTGTCTTGACAGAGTTGGCTTGTTTTGGTTTGGTTTTACTATTTGCCTATGTCACTGTATTCTACATGGCTTTGTTAGTGTCAGAAGTCTTACAAGAGCACATGATGAGACAAACACAATGCCTAAGAAATACAGAGCACCTATCAGGAAACATTTGAGATTGAAATCAAAATGCGAGAGCTGGCAACTGAATTCCAACCTTTTAAAGCCTGACCCTGGCTGCAGTTATTTGCACCTTCCAGTTCATCTGAGAAGTGTCTGGAAAACCACTTGAGCCGTATATCTGATAACTCCCACATTTTGAGACTTCAGAACAAAAGCAGGAAAAGACACTCCAAATATTATTTTTTGCCTTTTTGATGGACTCTACCTTATTACACAATAGACAGATTCCTGGAATCAGTAAGGACACCATGAAGGAAAGACAGATATCAAATTATCATTTGAGTACTTGATAATATGAACTAAAAAGTGGGGCTAGTGGAAAATTGCTTCTGCTTAGCCACAAAGATTCATTAGTTTTGACCTGGGAGATTAATCAATGTTACAATTTTTTCTAGACAAAGGTTCTTCTGGATGCAGATAACATCAATATTTGGACTAATTTAACACCTGACAGCTGAACCAGGAAAGACTGTGGCTATGTACACAGCAGAGAGAAATACAGCTGCTCTGCAAGAATCTGCAGTGACCCATCAGGTTATGCACTAGGCTGCCTACAGGACAGCTACAGCAGCTTCTGGTCTTTAAGATAAGCCTCGTAGTTCTGGAGCTCTTACGTGCAGAACAGACTTTAAAGATTTTCACTGAAACAAATTAAGGTTGCATCCCTCTAATGTCAAAAGGACAGGACAAGGAAAGAAATTTTCAGGACGTTTCACTTGTTGCTTAATGACTTGTCTCAGAATCTTAGGATGGTTTTGGTTGAAAGAGACCTGTAAGTTCTGCAAATCCACCATCATCTCAAGCTCTTCAAACCCAAGCCAACGGAACCTGACACCACAAAACTTAAAGAGATGTTTTGATAAGGTCCCGTTCTGCAAAGCTATTCTTTATTCTTACAGAGAATAAAATAATATACAGCCTGGAAAAAAGAAAAATGGGAGAGAGGTAGAGGTGTGCAACAACTTTCCTGTGAAGCCAGGAATCCTCATGGAGAGTTCAATCAAACCAGTCTTATACCTCCTTCACACGATCTCAACTGAGGAGTTATCCTTAATGCTTCAGAGGCATGAAACAAAATATACTGGACAGCAACGAAGCACAAAGGTGACTTTCACACTGCTGGTTATGCTTTTTGTATCCCTTTTCCCTTCCATCTCACCAAAAAGAAAGGCTACAAAGATGTTCATTGGTCCAGATCTCTCTTGACCACTCAGAAAATCACTCAAGGACAGCAAAATTGAGCCCCGTGCCTGCACTTACCCTCTATATTAATGCTGGTCTGTAATCTCTTACCATCCCATGCATTCCTAATTTTCTTGTTTTCCAGGCATTTCTGAAGAACCCTACACAAGACTAATAGGATACAGGCACTTTTGTTTGTAGCCAGTTCTCTTAGAAAGCACATTTATGAGCTCAAATCCACCCTGCTGCTATTTTTTCCTATTCCACCATCTTACTTAAATTGTCATTTGTGCTGTAATCTGCTCCAGTCAGCAGGATGCTCCTTTGGTGCACTCCTCTCCTATTTGACCTCACATAACACTGTCGTAGTTTGACCATCTGTTGTAGTCCCTCTGCCCAATGATGTTTTCAGAAACAATCTGCTTTTGCACATTCCAGATGTTTAAAGAAATTACTTTTCTGAAGAACGGAAGAAAAGCTGCTGAGGAGACAATCTCCACAAGTATTATGAGAGCATCAGGCCTGACTATCCTTCCCTCAACACCCAAAAGTGAAGCCATTCACCTGGAAGTCACCAGCTCAGTGCCCAGGATGTTGTCATCTTCATTAAGAGTAATAGGTGCCTGTGCAATTCAACCACCATGTGCTTAATAGGTACAATTAAGGATGATTCCTATAGATAGCATGCCATACAGAGATGTATCTGAAGCAAAAAAAGTCGTGTTATTGCAATGCAAGATGAATGTTTGAGGAACAATTTGAGTATGCGTATCCATGCTTACCACATTAAAATGCTGCTACTGATACTTGCCAAATACTCTTTAAGCAAGGGAAATTAAAAGCAGGAAGCTGTAAAAAAGCCCTTTAGCCAAGAAAGTCATAAGACATGTTAAAGTGAAGTTTTTTCCACACTAGTAGGCTACAATCTGGTTTCAAATTTGATGCAATAGGATTCTGCAAGAAACTCTGTACCACTTCACAGAAGCTCCCGTCATACACTGACCTCTAGTGTAATAAAGACTCAAGACACCAGAAGACTCTTCCAAGCTTTCGAAAAGTTATCAAATTATTTCCCCAGCACTCCAAAGGGCACTTTAGTGCAATAAAACAGACTGAAGTCAGGAGACCCTCACAGGATTACTTTTGGTTGTTTAACAAACTCATTCATGGGTGAAAGAAGCCACGGAACTTCAATTGTTCTAAGGATGTGAAGCTATTTATATGCTTACATAAAGTAATTTACATCAAAGCTGCATTTAACTACTTTGCATACCAACTTAATTTAAAATCTAAACAGTCTGGACTAACAGACTTGTTTCCTAACTACAATTGAAGCTCAATTACAAAACATTACAAATAGAAACACTTGGCTTGGGCAAGTCCCGTACAGGACAGATCACAATTAGATCAGCTCTGCTTCTCTATCTGACTTTTTGGTGATCAAGTGGACAGAGCTGCTGACTCAGATGGTAGCCAGCACTCAAGACAAGAAATCTGCTGGAAATGTGATATAAAAATCCACATGGGTCGTCACTCACCGAAGACAAGGGGCTCACAGATTCAGCTGGAGCAGTGGCCTCTTAGAGAGCCCAGGCGGCCTGGAGGAGAGGCAGGTTGGTTTTGACCAACAGCTTTTAAAAAGGAAACCAACACCAAACCCAAACAAACATAACAATTAAGTTAATTTCAAAACTGTCAACTTAAAACCCAAACAAAAACATCCCCCCCCCCCCAATTTATGGATTAAATAGTCTGCTCTTTGTTATGAGCTAACTATGGGGTTACGACAACAAATATTTGAAGAACGCATAGCAAATTCTAAGACAGCATTGCACCTGACTTTGGACAACAAATCCCACGGCTGTTCCCTTTACTTCAAACCATTTCTTACACCCTTAAAAACAGGGCATCATTCAGAAGCTGTTTCCAAATGAAGTGACATTGTCAAGGTGTCCAAGCTTTCCAATGTCTGTACACCACACTGCCTCTGAAGTGCCGGTGTGCGTGGCTGTGTTGGGATAAGAGCTTTTACATCCACTCTAGAGCAGAAGCTCTTAGAAACCAAAATCTTTTTTGAACAAGATACTAAAAGCTTCAGAAATATTAAGTTCAAGAAGAGTTAAGCACAGAATGAAAACAGCCATCACAATGTCAGCACAGGAGGGAATTATTCAGGAGAGATGGCTGTTTGAAACCAAGTTCAGACCAGCTAAAGAGGCCCTTTAGATTTGCACTCCCAGATTTCAGCCTGGGAGGATAATCTAGAAAGAAAGGACTGAGTTTTTAAGAGTGGTTTCTAGCTGCAAGTACTTAAATTCAATTTACTGAATTCTGATTCAATAAATCGTTCTCTGTAATGACAACATCTGAAATAGCTTTGCATCACTAAAAAAAAAAAAAGAAAAAAAAAAAAAGACCTGCTACTTAATGATGTGTTCAAAACTAAACTCCAAAGTTTCAGACTACTTCTGAAATACACACAAGTTATTAGGAAGACAACAATTATTATCGAAGACAGTTGCCTTCTGCACAGCAGTCAGCTTCTTGCCACCTCAATGTAAGCTGTGACCTGCATCGTGAAATCTGCTTTTTGGATGTACTAGACCCTGAAGTTTAAATCTAGCAGCCCCTCTTGTCAGACCAAGGTGACAATACCAAATATTTAAGTTAGAAAGAAGTACAGCACCCTTCATGCAATTTGGTGAGCAGTCTAGAAGAAATGGGATTCCTAGCTACTGCTCCAGAATACTGAAGGTCAAACCTTACCTCTAACAGTTCCTTGCCTTTTCTACAGCACAGCCATTTTACAGCCATAAAGGTCATTTCAGGCAGAGTAATGAATAAGATTCATGTTTTAATGAGAGATCCTGGTCGGAATCACTCTGCCACATTTCATTTCCAATTCTAGAATGACAACTCAGCCAGCTACTTTCCTCACATACAGCCCCTACATCACCCAGACAAGGAAATAGATTGAGAAACCCCTTATGCTAAACTGTAATTTCTATCCAGAAAATATTTGCCATTGACTCCACTCTCCCATTCCAAAGGGGGCAACAGTTAATGCACAGAGCACATCAGACCTCTGAATAAGAAGTGCATGGAGAAGTGCGTGAGTGAGCTCCGACAGCTTGCACAACAGATCCCTGCCATTGTATTTGACAGAATGTGTTCTTCCAACTATTTTTCCCTAAATTCTTGTATTTAATTCAATACATGTGGTGGTGGGAATGACTTTTAGAACAGTGATGTGCATAAGTACACAGATGTTCCACATTTGTCATGTCACATGAACCTTGTGGCTAATACTCAACCACTAAAAGGCTAAAAATCCTCCTACATAAAAATCCACATGATGCATTTGTTCCTAGAAGAACATCACACACTATATTAGATTGCTGGAGACAGAGATTTCTCCAATATTGTCCTTTTTTTCTTTTTTTTTTTCCTCTTTAAACAGAAATAAGCTTTCTTTGGTTTCAAGAAGTAAAAAAAAACAAAAACAAAAACCACAGAAATTAAGTCAAATGGTAGCTTGACAAAATTTTCCACAGCTAGGAGAAAGCTCTTCAAATTGAATTAACTGTAGTGTACTGTGTATAGAAAATGCACGTCACATAGAATCATGTCCAGAATATTTTTTGGGTAACCCTTTTTCTAAAGAAACTGTAAAAATAGTGAAACAGAAAGCTTCTGCACAGAGCTCTGAACTCTTCACTCAAAGAATTTTCCTAATTTATTCCTTCCCAAATGAATAAACAAAAAATAAGGCATAGAAATTAATGCCAGAATACTTGACCTGTGCTCTGCTCTCCAACCCTTAGGTTCAGCACTGCCTTGATGAAAAGGATGAGAGCTCGGAATGCTCTGTCTGTTAAATTCTTAAGTCCTGGTTGAATGAAATTCAAAATTCCAAATTCTGTATTAGGCCATAAAGTGTCACGCTGCAGACTGTGAGAGGTAGCAAGCAACTGATAACTGGCCTACTGACTGATTTTTTTTACCAACTTTGCAATATGTTATGTAAGGATTTGTTTCAGACACTAGTTCCTGACCTATCTTTACTAAAAGGCAGTAGTCCTTAAACATAAACACGCTGTAGTCGATCTGTCTGCCCAAGAATCACATTTCTAAAGGAAAGTCACCTGAAGTTAACTCTGTGTTCTTCATGGAATGCACCCAGCCTGCACACGAAGCTCTGTTATGACCAAATCAGTCCGTTTGGATTTTGGCATACACTAGAAGGCATCTATTAATTCATACATCAGTATTCACAAGCAAACAATGGACTCAGAATAAATCTAAGGCCACTTTCTACCAGTTATTGCATGTGACAGACCTGCGGTCAGCACCCTATACACCAGAGAGATGGTTTCAATTTCTTGCTGACAGGAGCTTGTGTGACCTTGGAGAAGTCAGTGGGGTTGTTCTGTAGCTCCACAGCGATCTCAGCCAGCTGCTGCCTGCCAGATTCCCACTCCTCTCCCTGGCTGCATGAGTCTCTCCTATCCCTGCCTCACAACATGTTTGACCCTGCACTGACTCATTTCAGACCAGCAACCATAAAAATAATTCAATTTCTTCCTTACACATCAAACACAGATGACTCAGTACAGGACCAGAAAAGCAGAGGAGTGCAAGGGGGGAAGCTGGCACCTGTGGGTGAGAACATGGTAGCTAGCCCCCAGCCCATGACTCAAGATGAAGAGAACTCTCCCATTCCGTGAGGGTCTGGTGAGAATGAGTAACTAAAAATCAAAAAGGCACTGAGATTCATGTTAACTCATTGCTGCAATTTTTTAGAGTGCCTAAGGAAGGGAATTGTTTCCACAGAATATCCACTTTGGACAAGTCTGTGGTTCCCATCACCCAAATTTCTAAGTTCTCTAAGGACTTTTGAGTCATGGTGAACTAAAATAAAGCTTACCGAGGGATTCAAGCTGAGGCAGAAGCCTCCGTTTTGAAGGAAACTCCAAGACAAGGGAGGTAAGGGGGAACAATCACAGAAAGGGCCTTCCCTTCTACAAGTCTACTTGCTCAGAAAGATCATCATTTGCTGCTGATTCCTTCTGTATTTGGGTGTGTGCATCACATTGCAGATTTGAACCAGTGCAAATTCCTGCGTCAGATATGTGCACATTGCTTATCTTAATTACACTACACTTAGCCACAGAAAAGGCCTTCAGGAGGTTCCCTAGATAACATGTCCCCGAAAGCTGAATCTCCTTTTCCCTCTCTGAAGAAAGGGACTACACCCCATCCATTCTTAAAGCAGCCCCAAGGGAAGCTACAGCTTCCCATGATTTTCAGTGTGGTGGCCGTACCTCTCTCGCTGTTTGGGGCTGGTTACTTCCCAAGCCAGGAAAGACAACCCATTAAGAAGTCCACCAGCTCTATGGCTAAATACCTCTCCTCAGCTCTCTCTCTTCCAACACTCATGTTCTGGGAAGCATTTTTGCCCGGACTGCTGCAAGTGCTGTTTTCTTCCCAGTTCTTCTGTTGGCACAGCTGCCTTAGGTGGCAGAATTCGACAGGACGTATGGGATGAGAACATAGGTGTGTTAACAGTACCAAAGCAGAACAAGAAACATCACAGCATATAGTTTATTAGCACAATCAGAATACAGCTGACAAAAAATATTTAGCAGCAACATTTATCTAGTAGAGTAAGTAGGAAAAACCCCACTCAACATTTAAAGTCTACTTCAAACAGAAGGTTATAAAAGTGACCTGTTGGAAACAGTTTTATTGTTAAAAAAATAATTCAGCACATATCTAACAATAAGATTCTTTTTTAGGCATTCTTTCTGCAACTGCCATGTATCTCCTCACACATAATTTAGTAGCCATTAACCCATCTGCAAAACCTTAAGTAGCCTCTGGAGCCTTTAGTCTCCTTGTTTGCTTTATGAAATCACATCACAAACAATCCAGTCTTATTCATGAGCTAAGCTTTGGAAATTTTACTCACTTAGTGGACTACATAATTATGGTAGAGATTACCTAGTCCTGTGGGATTTGCATAGCTCCTTGCTAACTGTTTCTGCTATTAAAAAGTTTGTGTTGCTTATAGCTTATTTATGAACTTAGGCTCTTTTGTTTTAAGTTAGCTGACTCAAATTGTAGCTCAAGTCTAAGATCAGAGGAATTCTGGGGTGTATTTCAGTGTAGCAAATAGCAGCCTTGTTAGGCAGCAATACAGCCCTGAGTACTGTATGTAGAATACAAAAGTCTGAATTTAATGGAAGCAAAGTCTTTAGCACTTGATTTGCCATTTTCACATAAATCTGTTCCGAAGTTATCCGCGATTTTTGGCAGGCTGTTGAATAAACAGCAGGAGAAAAAAACGCAAGCGTGATATGCAGCTCTTGTTGTAGAGGAAAGTTACATATGTTTATTACAACACAAGAAGTACTTGTGATAAGATTTTAGTTTCAGAGTGAAGTAATCTGTCCATGCCGACAAATTCCATTTTGAAAAATGGAAGCAAGTACCACAAACCAGACACCAGTAACGCTGGAAGAACCACAGTTTGATTGTTTTCCACGTCATTTAGCTGCTAGCAGCAAGAAGCTTCCAACAGAACAAGCGACAGCAGCACATCCTTGCCTCATCTAACTCCTGGGAAAGCAGGGCTGTGATTCTCGCAGCATGTTCACTGTGATCACCACCTGGAGGTCTTATCACCGCTGGCAAGCCCAGTCAGCACTCCTCTCCTCACGGCTGGGGAAGGCAGCTGAACAAGAGCAGACCTCCCGCTTTCAGACACATGAGATAGCGCAGAGACACCAGCTCAGTCCTGCCCTTGTGCTCTCCTGCTTTTCCCTGGCTCCATGCAAATTCATAACCTACGTGCTTAGCTTGGGGCAGATGTTCAGCAAGCCAGCAGCAATGCACTTTCTGAAACATACACAAAGGGCTACAACGGGAAGAAGGAACTTCATTTTTTTTTTTTTTTTCAATTGAGAGTGAGGTGTTTTTTTTAGGCTGGTAACAAGCTTCTGAAAAGCTAGAGGCATTATGGAAAGGCAATTCCCTCTCAGCTTGGTAAGCCAGCATGCTAAGTGTGGAAGGGTAAGCACCTCAATGAATGCAGAAAGGAATCACCTGCATCATCTCTGAATTTTGAGTTCAAGGGAATTTCCCTATTACAGGCTAAAAAAAAGTAGCAAAAAGCAAATGAAGAAGAAAACACACACACACAAAAACTTTAAAAAGCCACAAAACACCACAAAAAAAAATACAACCCCCAAAAAAAACCACCACACACACACTAAAATAACCCCAAACAAACCACTGACTACATCAACGGCATAACAAAAACAGATTAAAACTTGGTTTACAGCAAGTCCTGAAAACAAAATCAACTATTGTTTTCAATCTCTTCCTTGTAGTTTAGAGAGTTTGTGCTCTGTAACACCCACTTCATGTATCAGCCAACTGGCAGACCCAACTGTTCTGGATTTTTGTTATCTGAGTGACTTCTAACCTGCACTTGGGCAGCTCTGCTCTGCCAGACCTCGCTTAGAAATGAGAACTGTGCACATTTGCAACGTGCACTCTTACTGCGAGAGTTCCCTCTGATACATGCAAGTGTGTGAGTACCAAGGGTGGGAATCTCTGCTGACACGGTGCCCCTGGACAGCAACAGTGGCCAGAAATATGCACTATAGTTGGAGCTCCAGTCATGAGTTCAGAGGGCAAATCACATTGCTTGAGCGCTCTTAAGGACACTCACTCCTTAATCTGCAGCTTGAATTCCTTCCTTATCTTTTCCATATCAATTAGATATACCAAAATAAAATCCAAGTACTAGCTGCATAAACTAGTTCATCACCCAAAACCAACTTTTAAAAGTAAAGTGCAGTGATTGCCACAGGGTCTAGACAGTGAGTGTGGGTATCCCAGTGCCAGCCTGGATCCTGCACATGGGTTTCATTAACTTCAGCAACTTGGGCTGAGATACACCTGGCAAACAGAAGATTTCTGTTATATTTGTAAAGCAGCTGCCATCGATTCAAGTCACAGTAGGCCAGCTTGAACTCATATCCCAACAGAGACTCGCTACTGTACTTGCCAAGCTCAACTGCCTAGCTGAGCAAGAACGTTTTCGACTTGCAAAATTTTCCTCATAAACCCCCTGGAAATAGAGCACACCTGGAATTAAATAAATGCCAATCTTAGTCAAAATAAAACATGATCTTGAGGATTATTTAATAAGGTCCTAACTCAAATATGACAGCAGAGGTGGTTCCATCACAGTGTAAAATGCTTAGCTCCTTTGGCAGGGACATTTCTTTAGAACATCTTATGAAAGGGCTGCAAAACCAAATTACAGTGCTCTTAGACGTGTCGGGTATTGACACTTATGAAAGAGGTATCGGAATGTAAACCGATCACTTCTGACAATGCAGTAAGTCCTACAGAGCACATTTCCACATACGCTCATTAGATTGTCTTCTGAGTTCTCAAAATGATTTTTTTACGCACTCATTCAGGCTCAGAGACATTTGTATGTTCTTATTTCATAATAACAGCATTTTTTCTCCTTCAGAAGACATATTCAATCATGCTGTAGATTACAGTTCTTAACCATCTCCTCAAAAACCATGTACATTCAACGCATGGCTTCATTACAAGGTAACTTTTATTTGTCTCACTTCTCCAACTCATTTTGCTCCCACGTTACCTCTTTATTGTAACATAAGGTTATGGCATTGAAAGTACATTAACTTTCAGTGTTAATACCAAGGACTAAGGTCTACAGAATCATTCCTTCAAGCCAAAGTGTACTCCCTTTCTCTGAGAAAAATCAGTTTTCACCTGCTTTTACCAATTTTGATACCCTACTGTCTCACTCAGGACTTAAATATCAGAGAAATACTGAAAATCAGATGCATCTTTTACCTCCAAGAGGCTTTACCAGCAAGATCTTGAACACATTTTGAAGAACTGCTCAGTTTCCATTTAATTTAGCCCAAAGCAATTAGTAGCCTGACGTATTCACTGCTTTAGATCCTAAACTTCTTATATGCTGAGAAGTGGCAGTTGTCACAATGGTTGACCACAGAAGAATGGACTTGGCTGCATCAAGCACAGAAAGCAGCAGGTAGCAAGGAAGCCAACAGCAGCATCACCAGCTCATCACAAGCAACACCTGCAGTTCCCAACTTGCCAGCACTGACAGAGAGTAGAGACAAGGGGTCCGTTTCTTCCTTTTTTATTAATTCTTGAAGTGTAGAAAGAAATCTTTAAAAAGAGTGCTATGTGTAGCAATTGTTCAGTTTTGAATATCAAGCTTTTCAAATTAGTCTGCTAGAGTTTGCTTTTTTTGGAGCCTCATTAAGCCTTTACCTGTAGAGAAAAAAAATCTGTTGAGACAGTATCATTCACATAACTCATGCCCTCCTTCCCAACTCACACGGCGGCCCCACTCCAGCAAAACTGAGCGGCACACAAACCAAAAACTGGAATAAATGGAATATAAAAAAAAAAGAAAGATGCTCAATGCTTTCTTTTCACCAGGAAAAGATACTGCAACTATAGCTAAAGGAGCAGGTTTAATGGAGATCAGGCAAAGGTAGAAGTGCTGGAGTGGTTGGCAACTCCAAGTGCTTGGCCAGCCAAGGTGGAAGTGTCGAGTCTGGGAATATCCCAACTAAGAGCTGGGAAAGGGAGGGAAGGACAAAGTGTGTTTAACATGTTTGCTGAATAAAGCCTTCTCATTTGCATTGGGCAATTAGGGTTGATTTCAAAGTCTTCATCAGCGCAGTACACCAAGTTTCCATTAAATTGGACTCTATGTGATCCATCACATACCGTCCACTATAAAATCTGTCAGGTAGCTCTGATCTTCAGTTACATTCAGCTACACTGTAAGATCTGCTTTGCACAAGAGCCTTGTTAGCACACACTCCTTTTACAACTCTACAAGGAAGGAATCAAATTTGGTTTTGGCAGAGATAGTAGTGACAGACTGGCCATTTTCTGCCCAACCTAGACTAGCAATTACCACAGCTTTGCACCAAAACGGCATCATTCACTGGGTCAGCACAGCAATGGCAAAATTGCTTTGTGCATTTGGGTAAAACTGGGAAAAGCAGAGTGATCCTGAACATTTTAAAATGAGAATTAAAGCTCTTGAGAGACCCGTAATAGAAAAGCAGTCCCTTAAAGTATCCCTGCTTTCTGCAGCTCCTTCCCTAAAGCTAGCAAGAGGTGACCTAACTCAGAATCCCATTTTCCTCTTCTTTTTTCCACAGTCAACTCTCCTGCTCAGGTTATTGTGCATCATCCTAAAATGCCCAAGCACATCATCCAACAACAGAAGGCAAGATATCTTGGATGTTAGGAGTATGTGGGTCAGCTGGGCTTGGACTAAGTGTCTAGCCACAACATCTTTGTAGCAAGTTAGGAAGAGGGACACAGCCAAAAAAATCCAAAGAAACCGCCCCCCAAACAATCAAGAACAGACTGATGACAGAAACAGACCATAAAATCCAAAATACAAGGAGTTGACTATCCTGCTGAAGGTAACAGTCACAACTAATGACAGTCTCAAAAGGCCAGAGTCAGAAATGGAAGGCATATTCATCATTTAGTCCTCTCAGACAAGACAGAGGGACATGACTAATGCTGCATGGTCATTAACCAGCAGGTTGTGCACTGGCCTATTCAGATCATAGAAACATAGAATTATTTGTGTTGGAAGAGTTCTTAAAGATTATCTAGTTCCTAATCTCCCCTGCCATGGGCAGGGGCAGCTTCAACCACACCAGGTGGCTCAAAGCTCCATCCAACTTGGCCTTGAACACTTCCAGGAAGGAGGCATCCGCAAGCTCTCTGGGCAACCTGTTCCAGGGCAACCTGTTCCAGTGCCTCGTCACCCTCACTGTTAAGAATTTCTGCCCAATATCTCATCTACATCTCACCTCTTCCAGTCTGGAACTGTTACCCCTCATCCTATCACTACACTCCCCGACAGAGTCCATCCCCATAACAGTGTATTCAAGACACAGTCCCTCTGTTTAGATTTATCTCTTGAGCTTAAGCATCTTGTGGCAGGCTGACTGAAAACATCACCTTTGTTAATGAAATCAGTATCACTCAAAATAAATTCAATAAATGTAAGAATTTCTAAAGCTCAAAAAAAGGTATTTTTTAACAAAACAAGACAATTGGGGCATACTGGATTCACGTAGCCTACTCCACTTCTGCTCACCTATGCGAATTTTCAAAAATGCTCTATCTGTTAGTGACAAAATTATGTTACAATGAAGAACAGAAGAACTTTTAGAGAATTATAATCATCCTCTGATCTGCAATGCCTCCAAGCATCTCAGCTTCCCCAGCAAGAGCTGAGACAGATCTCTTCGCTGAGCGATCATGGAACAAGATTGAAGACTCATACATGAGAGTTGTAGCTGAAGACACTTCCCCAGAGTTTTGGGAATAGTGCCACACAAGAAAGAAACAGAAAGGAGACAAAAGCAGTTGACAAGATGAAACAAGACTCTCAACGACCTAAGAAACTGGAATATAGGAGTGTTCTTATATTCATGTGTGCACCCAAATCACTTGCTTGTTCTAAACAACAGCACTAGGTACAGAAGCTGTTAAGACAATTAAAAAGAAAACAGAACAACAACAAATAAACAGCCCAAACCAAACAAAACCAAACCCAACAAAACAACAAAACCCCCCCACACACAAAAATTCCACCACCACAATACTAAGGTTGCAATGAACAACCAAATAAAATCAGATCTTGCGTCCGCAGATCAAAGGAAATTTGGTTTATTCCTTTTCATTTAACCCCAGCACACTATTTAAATAGAATGAATCAAATAGATGGGTACGATTAAATATGGAGAAAATACAAAGTAATATTGTGAGCATAATCCAAACAGTCCCAGCAATGTTCTAGCAGCACATTTGTGGATGAGGGCCCTCCATGGCACATCTCTTAAGTTAAATCAGAAATAGTACTTGAACAACCAGAGTGCTGCAAGCAGTGCTCAGCTAACAGACCTGGCAGCTCAGCCAAGCAGTGAGGGCACCTCTGTTAACAATTAACACTGGAATACCTCTGAACAACGTGGACTTTGCTACCTTACCTTTTTGAGCCAATCCCAGATCTGAATTCCGCAGGATTTTGGACAATAATGTAGAAAATGTGAAATAATGAGAATCCTGTCAGGACGCTGCTCAAAGTGAAACCTGTGACAGAGGTTCTTTTATACACGAGAAGTTCAAGGCACTCAAGCAGTTGTACTCTGCATCTTGCCAGATGGCTCCAAAACTGTTTTCATTCACCTGTAATGTAGAACACCCTCCCACATCTGGAGCTTGACACAACCACAAGTCTCCCCTTTGCACACTGGATGTGCATTTACCGCCAGAATGCACCGAGCAATCAAACAGGTTTGGTTTAGGTTTGTTTTGTTGTTTGTTTTTTATTTTTCTTTAACTCAAATATTTCAATTTACTTTAAAATGAGCAAAAAGTTTTGTTAAGATTTAAAAGAAGAAAATTACTTTTATTTTGGTGAAAATAAAATGTATGAAGCACAAAATAAAGTGCATGAAGTGTCCTGGAGAATGCAGTGAAGTACAGCACAGCCTTCTCTACAACTCTGGGGCAAATCACCACCTGCACCAGCTCAGGTGTCCTTTGCGAACAAAGCCTAGAAATAACCTGGAGATACTGGTCTGGAAGATGATGTCTTAGGAGACAAGACTCGTGTACTGTGAGGTAGGTGTGCAGAACCAGTCTCTGGCAGCCAGCTTGCCAAGGTGTACCTGTGATGCCACAAAGTCAGCAGGCAGAAGCAATTTCTGTTAAACTCAGCGGGCAGTTCCTCGGAATCCAGCACTCTTGGAACTGACAATCCACCAAACAATCCTGTTAAATCCAATTACTTTGCTTCAAGCCAGTGTTTATAAATGGCCAGCTTTTACCCAATATTCAAGTGGTTTGAGTTTATGCAGGTTGTCATAATTGTTTGTTGCCAAATATGCGTTGGTGGCACTATTGAGAGGCTACAGAAAAGGCTGGAAACCAGATCACTGCTGGGAATGTTTCCAACCAGACACTTGTATTCTGCTAACTCACCCAAGACACTTGTCTCCTTTATGCCAAAGCAAATCCCCAAATGCGAACCTGGGCCCTCACTGATGATCACAAGCCAAAGCCATCAGGTGCAGTAGCATGTATTACTCTCTAGTGAGCTTCTAAGCACTCGGCTTGAGTTCAGCAAAGCCTCCAAAAATTTCCTATGTTGTTTGTATTGACCTGAGTACAATTATTTCACATCTCCTTCCTCCGCAGCATTTCTTCTCCATTCCCTTTAATTTACTCCACCAGTAGAGAACAGACATGTTGTCACCATGACTATTGTACCTCTAAAATACAGCATCTTTAAAAGATGCCAGATGCTCTCACAGCGTCTTTACAATCTGATGAAGAGGTCTGCTATTCCAGCCATACCTGGATACAACCCAATGAAGCCAAACACCATGGAACTGCAATATTTTCTGGCCTTTCCCAGCTGTGGTCTTCCCTGAAAAGTGCATTTTCTTTAAACAAGGAACTTAAAAAAAACAAACAAACAAACCAAACAAACAAAAAACCACCAAGCAAAACACAAACACAGTGTGGAGAAGGACCACAAACCCAAAGAAAAAACAAATTCCAATTCCAGCATTTCAAGCTTCAAATAAACATGACTTCAGTGTTCCATTTGAAAGCTTTTAATTTGTCAAATCACAGCTGAAAGATGTGATGGGAAGACACACATTCACCCATGGGTCCACATTAGATGAACTGTGAAGTGCATATACTTTTTTTCCAGTCTGACTCTGACCCACCTTGCCCCACCAGCATAAAGACCAAGGCTCTGAAGCCAGGAGGTGACCGAGGGGCCTTGTGTCTCGAGCCCTAAATTCCTTCTCTGTCTCCACTCCCAGCCAGGCTGATGCCCACTGTACCAGCTCCCACACACAGTGGAGGTCTGGGAGCTGCCTTAGTTCACTAACACAGAACACTGATGTGCTGACCCAGTAGCCAAGACCTGAGATAAAACAGTTTACTAAATTTAAAGGAGGGGAGTAGAGCCACCCCAGAATAATCAGCACAGGCATACGGCTGGGAGCAGGAAGGAAAGGGGGAAGTGGGAGGAGCAGGAAGCTGTTAACTCGTAAAATTTCATCCCCAAAATGGTATTATTGCAAAGCCCCACACACATGTAAAGACTTGGCCTGAAAACTGTAATACAGGTTTCAAAGCTCATTAAAACTCCCTCTAAAACAAGGTTTTCAGAGTATGGTTTCAGTGGGAGACGGGAAATATTCCACTGGATTACCCCGCAGTCTGACCCTTCTAGAAATGAGTTCTGAGTCTCCACAGAAGTAACCTCACTATCCTGTGCCAGGAATATTCAGTAATATCGTAATAATATTGTAATTAGAGTTTACAATTAAAGTTTTGCAAACTGAACACTTTGCTGTGCAAGCTGTTGGGACATAAACCATGACTGAGAGGCTCTTCTCAGTGGTGTCCAGTGACAGGACAAGGAGTGATGGCCATAAACTGGAAAACAAGAGGTTCAACCTCAGCATGAGGAAATACTTCTTCACTGTGAGGGTAACAGAGCACTGGAACAGGCTGCCCAGAGAGGCTGTGGAATCTCCATCTCTGGAGACTTTCAAAAGCCACCTGGATCTGTTCCTGTGTGATCTGCTCTAGGCGACCCTGCTCTGGCAGGGGGGTTGGACTAGCTGATCTTTAGAGGTCCCTTCCAAGGCCTACCATTCTGTGAGAGGGCAGCCAACACAGAGGCTACCAAAAAGGAAAGGTCCCAAAGCCCAGGGAAGTTGGTACACGAGCCGTGACTTCCAGAAGCAAGGCGGCAAGCCAAGGGCAGCACACCAACAGGACACTGCCAGGGCTGGATCCC
Source organism: Chloroceryle amazona (assembly GCA_027560015.1). Classification (NCBI taxonomy): domain Eukaryota; kingdom Metazoa; phylum Chordata; class Aves; order Coraciiformes; family Cerylidae; genus Chloroceryle; species Chloroceryle amazona. The sequence goes on along the minus strand of JANHFX010029127.1, from coordinate 11,406 downwards.
AGAAGCCTTGGTGTGTGGAGCATGAGACAGTTTTAGCACCGTCTGTGAGGAGCATGAATTTATTTTGTGTACACTCTTCCAGCACAGAAAGCAATGCCTGACCAAAAAGGAAAGTTAATTTGGCCTAGTTTAGCAAATTCTTAAAACTCTGCCAGAGCATTGTCCAGACAACACAAGACGTAGCTACTGGCAAGTTCCAGCTCCCAGAAATCACAGACTTTCAAAGAGTCATTTAACCTCTCTGTAGCTTTATTTATTTGCAGTATTTTTAGGTAGTAGAAAGAGCAACAGCTACATAGGTAGATTATAAAAGCAAGAATTGTTCAGGCTTGGGGAAATCAGACTCTAGACACATCATGACAGATGTCCTGCCTTAAATAGCAGCAGTAACGTTCCAGTACTTGAGAGCCCAGCTAACACTCCAAAATAGTAGAAAGTATAAAACATTAACGACGATGATGAGATAAATCTGGTTCAAACGAGTAGCCTGTTCTGTAGGTTAAAAAAATAATAAACACTTTTATCACTGCTGTCTTAGGTAATTTGCTACACACACCCCCCTATTGTTCTTTTTTCTCTCATTAAAAAGAAAAAAGAATGCACTGTAATTTGAGTTCTAGTCTTCATAGTGTATTTAAAAGGAACAAATTAAGGATGCAGTTCTCAGTTATGAAAGAGAGGTTTAAGTTAGGTGAAATCTGTAAAAATGATCATTTGAAATTCAGAATGGGATTTTGAATTTAAAAAAGAAAAAAAAAAAGAGAAAAACTGAAAGGACTAGATCATAAAGAAAGAGACCACCATAAAGAAGAGGGATGCTCAGTATAGTCTCAGGTAAGTGGTACAAGAACATTTTCAAGTCACCTGAAGCTCCCAGCCTGAAGTACATGTCATCACACACTAGTGGTGTGCAAGTCACGCTGACACTGCTCAGCGTTGAGCAAGGGTTGCCAAGAAGAGTGCACAACACACACATGTCACTGTGTGTGCACTGAGCAGCGCTGATCCCGCAGCTACTCGACCACCACGGGCAACTTCCAGTGCACCAGTTTGAGACCCTGACAAAGCGACTCAGCAAACACATTGCTGTATTTAATACACGGATCATGTTCACTTGCTACAACTGTCACGCTTAAGAGACTTGAGGGGGTATAAATACTTGAGGAATAAAGATGGTCTCAGGGTTGTAGGTATGAGACGAGCATCCAAGCTCCAGCAGCATGCACAGCGAGTACAAGTGACTGGAAACACTTGAGCAAGTGATCCTCTGTTTACAAAAAGAGTTGCATTTCTTGCAGCAGCTCTCTAGAGGCCACAACAAAAAAAACCTAGAACATTCTGAACAACTTTAATATACAGAACTAATGATTGTTTTACAAGAGTTAGAAGGTTTCCACAATAAGAATTTGTGGTTTCCTGTGCAAGAAAGAATGCCAACTCATACCAAGTTGTTCATGGAAAAAGTTTTTTTCAGGGCTTCCTTAAGAAACTAACCCCTGTAACACCAAGATTACTTGCTTTGCTTCAGCAGAGACAGGCACAGTTACAAAAACATTTAACGAAGTAGCATTTGTTTAATTGTTAGGACACACTCTCTACTGTTGCATCTTGAAAGTACATCTGTATGTTACTCTAGGAATTTCAGAAGTAATCACAAGTCTCAGAGACAGCATTTAATATGTTCTTTTTCTTCCTTGCATTCAGAAAGATCTTTCAGCCAGGCTGAAGTTCAGCACAAAGCCACTCTGGTCCTCAGCTTCCCTACTTCACACACAAATACGGGCCTTCTGGGGCTTTGCTTTTGATTTCAGCAGCTTGTTGCTGGCAAGCACCTCCTGGGAGCCCAGAAAGAGCACGTCCAACTAAATACTGCATTACAGATTTCTTTTAAAAGGCTACTAGGTCAAGACTCCAATAGTAGGTCAGATGAAACAAAATCACTGGCAGCTTATTTTTTGCAGCTCCCTACTGGAAGGCAGATTAGGTTCCCAAACCAGGGAATGGAAATTTATATCTCACCTGGAATGTTTCATCTGCCATCTCCCTGCCCACACAAATGCCTTCAAGTTGTCAGTAGCTGTACTATCCCAGCAGGGTATGCTACACAGTGCATTTCAGACCTGAACTTTATTACAGAAGTATTAGCTGAGCTTTCTCCTCTTAAAACACAAAAATGCATACCCAGTAGTAATTAGTTACACTAAAAAAAGCTAACTATAGCCTAAGTCCTAGGAAGTTGTTTAGCCAGGTTCAGTGGCACTTAAACTTCATTTTATTCAGCATAATTTAATTTCAAGCTAGAAGAATTAAACTGTCATTCCATACCAGGAATCCACAAAAACAACTTATTTCCATACTCCAGGCTTTTACTTGCAGTAGGAAGCCCAAACCACTTTGTTGCCAACCCACAAGCACAATATAAAAATAGGCATTTGCATGCAAGTTGTAAAACAAGGCATGCACCAAGTATTATGGAGACAAGACAAACAAGTGTATTTAAGAAAAAAACACAAATCCTTTGTCTGTCAACTATTGGCACTCTACAATGTAACAGGAAGGACAAACCAGGAGAGGTTTGGTGCGGTCCCACAGTCAGGGTGTTTATAAAGTTCTGGGGAGTCTTCACTCTTGAGCTTTGCGAAGGTCGAGTTTTGCACAAACTCCCCTGCAGTAATGTCTGTCACAGTATATGCTTGAAACTGCAAATGACAGAATACTCTAGCTGGAGTCATTTAAACCTAAACTCAGCAGTGTGATCTAATCAGCAATACGTATGCTAAGCAGTTCTGAAGATAAAGTGAGAGAAGAAGAAACTCCTACTTTTTTAGCAGTTACCACCTAAAAGCTGATGACAGATGAGAGCACAGCTTCACATGCAGCACACAAACAAGGCAAACCATCCAGAACACGAGTAACTACAACAGGCAAGCCTAACAACAGCAGTCTAGCTAAGCCAGAGCCTTACTGGTAGGTACACCTCGGGTTGTTTTTTTATTTGCAGTTCTGCTCGTGATTTCAATTTTTGCTGAAGTAATCTCCTTTCAAACCCTTGAATCTTTCCACCGATAGAGAGGACTGTGTGTAGGTAGGCTCTGGAGAGCCGAACTCACGGCTGGCTGATCAGCTACAGGGCAGAGTTGTGATCCACACAACCTGTGAGGAAACAGGCACCCAAACTTGCCAGTGAGGACAATCCACAATAACAGCTGCAGTGACCAGCCTGGAAACAAACAACTTAAATTGCTGAAGTTAGAGATGACAGCTCTGAGCACCTATCAACCTGCAGCTTGAGGAAGAAGCAGCTCTACCTCCTGCTGCTCTATTTCTGTCTTTAAATTAACATCTACTGTAATTTTTAGTTTCAGAGAGCAGTGGAAGAGTCAGTGAAGAGAGGCAGGCAAAGCAGCACTTACCACTAGCTGTGCGAAGGAAATCATTAACAACAGCAAGAGGAAACTAAGGTTGAAGGGATTAATTCAAGTTACATTTTCAGAACAGCAATTTCCCTGCTGCTGGAAATGCTGCTCTCCTGAGCAACCCTTAAGGTCTCCTCCTCTGCTAAGCCGTACAGTTGACAGCTTTCCTGGAGTTGGAAGGCATTGCATAGACAGACATGTCTTTAAATTGGCTGGGAAGCCAATTTAAGCTTAGAGGAAACTTTAAAATAAATATTTTCCCCTGTAGGGGATGAAGCAAATTTAAGCCAACTTAACAACATTGGCAGAACCTTTCATTAAAAAGAAAGAAATAACCTCTTTCTCCAGTGCTCTATTGCTATGCCTTTCTAGAACTTCCACCAGCTTCGTTAAGAACAGATTTTGGAGGTGGGTGAGGGAGTATTCCCTTCTTTTTCCACTATTGCTTTTAAATGTGTTTACCAATTTACTGCTATTTAAAGACTTCCCATTTGACTTTTTCAGGACCTTTAAAGGTCCCTTCCAACCCAAGCTATTCTGATTCCCACCACCTTTCATGATAAACAAACTTGTTTCTTCTAAAGCCTTTAATAATTGAACACCTCTTATTGATCAGATACTGTGCTCAACCCAGGACAAGCCAACACCTCTTTACTTACATACTTCTCAAATTCCACTCCTCCCAATCTTCTCTGTGTCCATTCCCTAGACTCACTCCATAGGAGTTTATGAATTAACAAAACAAAAATAAGTAAGACACACTCCCTAATCTTCTCTGTGACCTCCTCCATTCCCCATCCATCTTTCCTTGCCCTCGGTGCCACACACAGTTGGATTCCTCTATCTCCAAAGCACAGTCTGGTGTTCCAGATGAGAAGCCGTTACCTTTGTACTCAAAAACCATTTATACATGTAGTTATTAAACCCAGAATATACATTCATTTCTACATTTTCTTTATGAACTACACTTTTTAAGCTAACATCCATGATTTTTGCTCAGTTAGCATAACTTATACAATCATCCCAACCTCTAAGCCTGTGTTTCTGCTGTGATTTCAGACAAATACTGATTTAGTACTCCCAACACTGACTCCAAAAGACTGATTTTCCAGAAGTGCAAGCATCAAGCCAAAGACAGTCGGTGTTTCAACTTAAGACACAAGCATTAGAATGGAAAAGGTCAAACTCTCAGCTGTTTGGAGATATGAAAAACAGATCCCAAAATATGCTACCTTAAATCAAGGGATGACTTCTTATGTATTTGTTTTGTTTTTAGAGGCAAGGCTGCATTAAGCCAGAGTCACCCTCTTCCTAACATAACTTAGATAATATTGGTGTTTAACATGAACACGAAAGCTACAAACAGGTGGGACAGAGTAGGTCTGGTGAGCAAAGGAAAAAAAGAAAGAGGATAGGAAAAAAGAAATATTCTACAGTCACCTGAAAATCTCCTCTCTGAGTAACAGCATTTTCACACCAGTTACAATGAGCAGTGAGGAGCCAGGGGCAGAGGCAGCATTTTCTGCTACCAACAGCAAAGCAAGTCATTCCCTTTCAGTCTCCTTCACTGTGACAGGATCCACGCAGCCAAGAAAATTCAAATTTGCATTCTTCCAAACTACAAACTGCTTTGAATATGTTTTGAAGTAAATGCCTGATTTATGCTCTAACACGTGATTAATGAGACCAACTCAAGCCTCTGAAAACGTAGCTTTAACAATCTCTACCAGCCATCAAGTAGCTGCTCCTTCTCACCCAAAGGTTCAAAGTGACACTGTAGAACAGGTTAAGTGTTTAGAACAGTCAACTTTTGTCACAATCATATCCATTTTCCTAGGGGGGCTGAATTTAATCAAAACTTTTATTGAAGTTCACCATACAAAGATAATCTGCCTTTTAACTTCTTCATCTCCAAGGAGATAGTTATGGATTCATTGCTGCAGAAAAGAGGAGTTCAGTCACACAAAATGTTTTCTGGATATTTCCTAGCCCTTTCATGGCAGAAGGAGAAGGATGGATGGAAAAATCCAGAAGGCAGGGATAAACCTATGGTCCCTCACCTGAACTGAGCACTCACTGCAGCTATAAGGTATTTCAGAGCCCCTGTTCCTTCCTCAATACCCAATCTGAGCAGTGCTGCCACTGGAATCTTTCCAAGAATTGGTACGTGAAAGAGATGACTGGTATCAAGGGGAAACACAAGAAGTTCCACCTCAACATGAGGAAAAACTTCTTCCCTGTGACAGTGACAGAGCCTGGAACAGGCTGCCCAGAGCGGTTGTGGAGTCTCCTGCTCTGGAGACTTTCCAGCCCCACCTGGATCTGTTCCTGTGTGGGCTGCCCTGGGTGATCCTGCTCTGGGGGGGGGTTGGACTTGATGGATCTCCAGAGGTCCTTTCCAACCCTTACTATTCTATGAGTCTATGATGAGAGAAGAAGATGCCTTTTTAAACTGGGCAAGTGGGGAAACAAAAGAGCTGTTAACGTGACTCGAAGGGTCACCTCTTTATATCCCTGTTCTTCTGGATTAGTTACTACCACAGGCTGTACATGTAGGTATAGATGTCTTTACAAATATATGTAAAGACAATTGTATTTCACATATGTGCCAAATCTAAGTAAGATTTCTATGTAATCTAACTAGTGGCAAATAAAACTTGGGACAACTTTGCTACAGTAAGAACAGTCTACTTCTGTTTTAAGTCCATTAAAAGCAGGAAAGGGGCTTGCAGCACCTAGCATTTAACAAGAAGTCAATTTGATCTCCACTAATACTTAACACCAGAGAAACAAATGCAGCTACAGTTGCCTGTATTAAGCAGCTGGCAAGCTCAGAGATGGAAAAGTTGCGGAACAGCTGGGGAATGCGAGACCCTTTTGAACAGGCTGCTATGTGATCCAAAATAATGGTGCGTGTTTACACACAACACAATGGCAGCAACAGCCAAATGCAGGTCTGGCCAACGCACTACAGCTGCTCCTTCCCTCAGACAAGGCAGAGCGAGCAGATACAAAAGAGCTCATATTCGCAAAAATATGGCTTTCATCTTAAAAGGCAGCAGCCCATTTCCAAAATAGACAGCTGGCCCTCCAACTGGACTAAACCATACAAGATTCTGTATTAGAAATTACCCTTTATAGCAGGTCTGGATTAGGGTCATAGAGCTTTTCAAACTGCTGCTCCTTTTCCACCAATGCGTTATTCAGACCAACAGGTTGCCATTTAACATATTAAAAAGAAAAAAACAACTCTTCTCATGACAGTATTTCCCAGCCAGCATCGGGAAGACAGCCCTCTACAAACTCAACACAGACACTGACTACGCAGAAGTTAGCTGTCCACTTCAGGGATGTTCAGTGTGCTAGAAAGGAGGGTTTGAATGAACATGGGCTATTTCGCTGCTCTTTTCACACTAGTGTTGCACGTGGTGTAAAATAAGTTGGCACCTGAAGACAATCCGTCCCATCTCTTACACCCAGAGAGAGGGAGAGCCCTTATTTGCTGCTGCTTACACAATGACTGACAGCATGTTGCAAGGAGAGCTCGGTCGTGTCACAACTGCCAGCTGAAGACAACTCAATTTTGTACCTGACCTTGCATAAAAATTGCCTCACTTTACTTCAAGGGATCTTCCCATTTTTCACATCTCAGAAGCACAGTATCAGTGGTATCATCTGTCTTCTCAAGAAAAAACGAGATTAAATCTTGCTAACAAACTGGATACTACCTACCACTCCTAATTATGCTACTCACCAAAACAGAGTTACGCAGTGGAATGTTTCAACCCGCTGCATCTTGATTTAAAATAGTGTAACTTGAAAGAAACGTTTTTTGACTCAGAGGAAGAGATGGCATTGAAAGATTTCCTCTTCCATTTCCTCTGCAGATAGCCATTAATGTTACAATCCCAGTTACGAGCTGTTGAGAATATGACAGTTAAAACTGGACAAAGACAGATATCATAGCAACAATAACAGATGCAGGCGTAATTTTTAACCCCCTTCACTTTTACAAAGAAAACTGCCACTAAAAGCCATCACAGAAAAGAGGATTTTGAAATACAGGTTGTGCTGTGTTGTAATTAACGAGACTCTCAATGGTAAGCGCATCTCTCAGCACATCTAAGCAACAAAATGCTACATCTGGACACTTCAATTTCATGCTTCTGATAAAGACTTTTTAGTGAAACCCATTGTGAATTAAGCCATATGTCTAAGAAATTCCCCCTGGAAATGGAATTCATGTACTGAATAAAGAGGGAAAATAAGTAGAGCCTTGAATCGTACTTCCAGAAAAGATGCTTCTGCTACCAAAACACTATTATGCCAAGTGCCCTTTCCTGCAGGCAAAGCAGTGACAGGCGTGCTACTTTCAAATCCTACCATCTGTAAAGATAAGGACACAGATTGGCTTTTCCAGCTGCAGCGATGCTGCTCTCGCAATGCTGCACGCGTTGCCATGTCGTGGCAGAGGGAGTGCTGGCTCATATCCCCAGGGGACCTCAGGATGAGCTCCAGAGCCCCACCTGCACCAGCAGCTACTTCTTCAGAGTTTTCAACCAGTTTTGCTACCCCAGTTTCATCCAGCTTTGAGCAAATACCACTAGTCTAGTATCTCTAAAGTCTTGGAACTTTAAACAAGTGCAGGACTGTTGGAAGGAGTTATGACATCAACTTAGCAAAGTTCAAACAGATCATGTGTAACAACTACAGGTAATGCACTGACAGTCAACCTGCAGGAGCAAGTGAGGAGTGATCTGGACCACACATAAACTGCACTGAACCTCTCCCAAATTACTCTCTGTAGTTACCATAATGGATTATTCTTTCAACCAAGAGCATGGTAATAAATTAAATAAAAAGCAAACCCAAAACCGAATAAAAACCCCACAAAAAATAAGAACTCGACTCTCTCATCAATTAGCCTCTGCTCAACTAATTACTGTTTTAAAGGCAAAGGTATTTATCTTAAAATTCCAATCCTGTACTTACCACGTACAGATAAAATAAGTGTATTTGAAATTATTCTTTGGTTCCAGTCCCCTTCTTTACAGTCAAATCATATATTGAAGCTTATTTTCTATGAAAAGCCCTATCAGGGTATTTGTGTGCATGAATGGGAGGGTGGTTTCCATCCTTCTGAGAAGTTCTTTTTAAGAAGGATTTTACACATGAATATGGACTTGGCTCTTTCACGGAACAATTACTGCTGTTATTGGCCACAGAGGAACTAAGAAAACAAGTATTTTAATCGCTTATTCCTTATTTTACTGCAGACAGATAAGGGTTTTTTAAAACTTGTTAGGAGGTACACCTACACCAAAGTGTACTTGCCATTACAAAGATTCCCCTACCATGTAGATCTCCTGACAGCCATGTCCCAACAGGCTCCAAATCGTTTATACACATACCAAGTATTGTTCAAAGCAGACTTGCTTTAAGCAAGATTAAATACCTGTTCAGTTTGAACTGTCCCAGTGCCAGGATAAACTACACTAAACTAGTTCAGACAGTTACCCACCGGGCACCAAGGGCCTTCAAAACTCTCAGTACCCCAGCATCTGCTGCTTCTGGGAATTACTCCAGGAGCTGTGGGATAGCTCTCCACAGAGGACGTTACAAATTAAATATTTCAGAAGTGTGCTTGTGTTTACATCAAGCAAGGCTGCAACAGTTCAGCATGTGAGTCAGCACGGTTCTGCATCCACACAGAACTGAGCAGTGCAGTTGGGAACTGTAAATTTTCTAAGGAAACAAAGACCGTGAAATGATTCCCTCAGGGGAATACAGTTCAGGCTGCACCTAGCAGGAGCCAGCACTCACCTGAAGACAGGAATTGTGTTCAGAACTTTACTGCTGAAAAGCCTATGGTTTTCCTGTGGCAATTTCAGAAGTTTCTACCCAGGGCAGACACTTTGGTCCTGCCTGTACCAGAGAGGTTAATAATAACATCATGGCCAGATAAACTCACAGGCACACACATCTGCACTAGGGTACAGCTCTTCAAGTCTAACACTCCGCTCCTTAAAAATCAAAGCTGAAGTGTATTTCCTATCAGGAGAGCAAAGAAAAAGTTTAAGTGCATCTCACTTCATTCAGTAACATCCAACAAAGTCTTCCGACAGGTAAGCAAAGCAGAACTGGAGAAGAGCAAACTACCCTGGTGCATTTCACCATGCTGCTACCTGTGGCCAGATGTATTTAAGGACGAGGCTTTTATTGAGGCCTCAGGAGGCACAGGAAAACAGGATGACATATCAAGCCTCTGAATGCCCCACCAGAGAAGAATTTCTCGTGTCTGGAACAGCTGTCAAGCCTGTGTTTCAAAAGCTGAGCACATTACCACTACTCTTTCCTCTTGTCTCCTCAGCAGGTACCTCCGTCTTGTAGAGGCTTGACACAGACCATCCAGGAATGAGGACTGTTTCTCTAAAGCCGCACAAGTTGGTTACACAAGGCAGCACACAGGGCCAGAGGACAGCACATCCTCATCTTGAGCTGCACCTTCAGGTCAGAGGTAATGACACCTCAATGAAGTAATGCTGCACAGTTCTGTTGTCATAAAGCTCATTAGCCATACGAATCAGTCAAGAGAGGTTTCCATTTTTGAGTGGCTTTTGTTTTCATTTTGAACACAAAAGATTAAGATAATGACAGGCTGAGAACATTTTTGAGTATAATATAGTTTGGTTTACTCTTAAAGAAACACACTTGCCGTCATAAAAATAACAAGATTACTTCAGAACATCTTCCGTGAGGTATTAGAGGGACTGTTCACACATCCAGAAGAACAACACATCTACCAGGCTGAGTGCTATCTTTCAGCACAAGAGATGCAGAGCTAAGACCAGCCTATGATGACACTAACAACTGTCTAAGACCCAGAACAGTATCAAAACTAAACTAGTAATTTTCACTTCCTATTTGCTTCCCAGGCCTCATGTTGCTTGCCCTCTGCCAAGTAATAAAATCGAGTACCCTTGGTCTTTGCAAGACCACTCAAGTCTCTCTTGAAAGAGTCACAATCCACAATCACGTGCAGACTTTAAGAAGCATTATTTAATAACACGGATTGAACGGTGTCTTTAGCCAGCACTGCAGCCTGGGGTGCCCATGCTTTATGTAAAGCCCTACAAGCGCTATCAGCCTACCTACACATTTCTTTCCCATTAAGCACAATACTTCATTGTTTCTCCCCCCTCTCTAAACGTATTGTTTCCTTGAGTTCGGACTCCAGGTCAAGCTGCACTGCCACTGCTGACCCATTTAAGCCAGGGAAGGTGAGTACTCCACCTCTCCAACGCAGCTCTTGGGCTCTGGGCCAAAGAGGTTCCGCTCATCAGTAAACAAGCCCCCTGTTGATTTCGTGAGCCTTTCCCAGTACCCCACCGGGCTGTAACCAACCAGCACCACCAAGTCCCTCTGTCTTTACACCAAACGCGCACGCCGCTGCTGCCGACGCTTCTTCTTCCAGCCGAAAGAGCCGACAAAACTCCATCAAAATTTTTCTCGGCCCCGGGGCCGAGCGCGGCAATGGGCGAGCACCCTCTGCCGCGCCTCCGGCTCACTGCTGCCGCCCGCCCCGGGCTGTCCCCGCACGGCACCCCGCCGCCGCACCCGGGCGCTCCCCGCAGCGCGCCCGGCCGCCCACCACCCCCAGGACGGAGAAGCAGCACGGCGGGGCCGGCCGGACCTCGCTGCCGCTCGGCCGCCGCGCTCTGCCCGACAGCAGGTGCTCCCGCAACCCCCGCGGGAACCGCGGCGGGGCCCGCGGGCAGGGCGCAAACCCCCCCATCCTCCTCCACATGTTGCTGCGCCGAGGAGAAAGCCCGACAGCGGAGTGACAGCTCGGGCCCGGGCGGGAGGGGAGGAGGGAGGACGCGGGGAAGTTTCGTGCAGCACCTTCGCGACGGAAACCCGCTCCCCGGGCGAGCGAGGAACCCGCGGCGCTTCATCAACGGCGGCGGCCGTGCCCCCGGGGGCAGAGTCC
>JANHFX010029126.1:13584-23766 GCA_027560015.1 Chloroceryle amazona | reverse complement strand
TGGAACCTGCGCTGCTGGGCCCTCTGGTCTGGGTGCACCTGCTGGGTGGAGCAGGGGGGTGGCACCAGAGCATCTCCAGAGGGCCCTCCCAGCCCCCACCGTGCTGGGGTTCTGTGATAGGGAACCTGGTTTGCCAAGTGATGTCATTGGAGGCTGATGTCCTTCAATTGGATGCACTATGGGTCAGATACCTGTCAAGTGATCCTCTCTTCTTTCTAAGGAGCCATCAAAATAACCCCCACACCTGACATCCCAAACTACAGTTGCTCTTCAAGTCCTGGCCTGAAACACCTCTGCTTCCACATCTGGAATGCCAGGGAGGCTGCTGCCCTACTGGGTGCATGACCCTGCTGAACTTCAGTGCTTTTATTTCCCCCACCTCTGCCACATTTAAACACCTCAGGCAATCAACACTAGGCTGGAAAGAAGGTTCACTGTGGTCCTTCCTCACCATTTCCCATTTCAGCATCTCTCTCATGACCTGCGCAAAGCGCTGCGAAGGCTGCTCCCTGAACATCTTTTATAAAATGCCACAGACTAATTAAGAGCATTTTGCTCCTCCCACTCTCGTAACAGCCATTAGGTGTTGACAGAGTGCCTGCCAGGTGACCTACATGACACAAAGCACAGCACCTTTGCTTCAAGTGGCACGGCCGTTTATTCCTTTGTTGCTGTTGCTCTCCTTACCTGTATCTGCAACCCCAAGGTACCTTTAATAAAGTTCAGGTTTGGATGTGGTGCATTGCAACACAATTTCTGTGGCACAGCTGTCTAAGCACCCCGGTACACGGTGGGTTGCTGTTTTAGGAAGCAGCTGATAATACAGTCATAGCAACACCACTTGCAGAGTCAGAAAAACAACAGTCAGCACCAGCAGAAAGTGTGTATAGATTACTTTATCTCTGCATTCAATAGAGATAAAAACCTTTCTTTGAAAAAACAAAAATAAAAATCTATGCTCTGGAAACAGTAGATAGGATGAAGTTAAGCACAATCTAGTGAATCATGAGACTTGGTGCTTGCTGGCATCAGTACCTCAGAGAGTTCATCCTCAAAACAGGACCATTAAATACTGGTGACATATTGGCAAAGGACAGTCTGGCCACGGAGGAGGAAATTTAGTCGGGGTGGGGGGTGAGGGAGAGAGAGAAAGAAGCACACAGACACTGTTCGCGTGGAACCATAACTCCTCAACTTCAGAACATCAAACAAGTGCTGTTGGTTGACATTGTCATGACAATTATGGTGCTCGTTGTCTCTTCACAGTCCAAAGTTGACACTGGACAGATGAACAAGCAGAAATACAGGTGGTATGTGTAAGAGTTAAGTATTGGAAGAGGGTAAAGTCTTTACTAATCAGATGACAATGCAAACTCACACCTTCCAAGATGTATTGTGTGTCCGAATGAACATCATTTCATGCCTTCCAGAAGCAGCTTCTCTGGTTCACTGACCTTCCTTTTCTTCTTGGGTGCTGTTACCTCTTCCTGGCTAAAGGCAAGGTTCAGGCAGCTTATCTGTAAGAGCCAACAGACACAGCCATCATTCTCAAGGTACAGGCTTCTGCTAGATGAGTCAAGAAATCCAACTTCCAACACTACAATGTGTTTTCCTGGAGCCTCTTGGGTTTGTTCAGTGAGACCCTGTTCTCCAGAAAAGCAATTAGGCAAGGAATCAAAACTGGAATACTGTCTGGAATCAGGACTGCGAGATTTGTGAAGGCAACAGGCTCAGCTTCAGGGACAGAGAAGGCACAAGGAACAGAAGCCACCTCCCCACCACTGACAGAAAATACCAGAAGCAAAGAGACCTTTGAGGAATATAACAGCTCATAGGACACAGCCTGTGTCACCAACCTCAGAAAATCAGAGGAGTATGTAAAAGAAGGGGGGCACTTATGTCACATTTGGGGTCATGGGAAACAGCCCTTCAGGAGGAGACGTACGGTTTGTACATCAGGGCATTTCTATGCAATTTGGTCCATCTCAGACTTCAAAGACTACCTGTGAGTCTGTGAAATGGAATTAAGTAAAGCAAGCTTTTTTCCAAGAGGCTTAATTTCCCTCTAGAAAAACACAAACCTCCCTCAAAAATATTCAGGGGCCTATCAGCCAAAATCTTAAGAACCAGGGATAAATAGATGTTAGAATATAAATGGGTCAGTGGCACAGGCAATTCAGACAGCCCACGGACACATGGACAGCCAGAACAACAGTTGAAGTGTTGACTGTGCCAAGGGACAAACTCACTTGTTCTCGTTATCACACAACAGATTTGCATTTTTACAGTAATAATCTGGCACTGCCGAGAGCACCGCGTGTTGCTGCCCACCCAGAAGGGACAAAACTCACAGTCTGGCAATGTAACCTCTCTGCTCTCACTGGAATTGAGAAGGGACACACCAGAGCACACCAGTCCAACAGGGCCTCCCAAAGAAAGTCCATTCAGATGAAAGGAAGGTGAATGAAGAGGGAAGAGAGTGTTAACCGAGTTCCTGCTCCAAACCAGGAGGGCCTTAGTCCAGTTTCACTGTAAAGCATGAGGAATCCCATAACTGAAGCAGGATAAACAGAAGGAGTTAATAAAGAGCTATTCCAGAAGGCATCCCAGAGACAAGCGCAAGGTCTCCAGATTACAAGATGTGGTCACTGTAGAATTCCCCACTCACGTCATCACGGCTTGCTTTCCATCTGACCTTGGTATGAGGCTTCGGTAATCTCTACATAGCAATGGTCTCTCTAATGCGTGAAATAACTCTGATTAGGGATTAGCAGCAAAACAGTTTGAAACAACCACAGTTCGCCTCTCTATCGTGTTTCAATTTGTTTTTCCTCCCCTCTTCCCTCCTCTTCATTATGAGCAACACTACGTTGCTTAATGCCGAAAAGTACAATTTCCTCTCCATAAAACCAGGGAAAACAAGAATCTGCCAAAGTGGGCCAGGCAGGTTCGCCCAGCACTTCATCCCGCACGCTCAGGCTGACAACCCTTCCGGCGCTGCCCAAGGCGTGTTTGCTTGAGGAAGGAGTGATGAGTGGATCTCTGTTACAGCTCCTGACCTGATACCCAGCTGCTCCAACTGGCACTTTCAGCAGTTGTTTACTTTCCTCTCCCTGGCATCGCTTTACCTGTCTGCTTCCTTTTTCTTCAAGTAAAAAGCCCAGAGGGGGGAAGCGCTGCATCCAAAAACTCTACGGCGCTAGCACAGCTGCAGGGTTTGAGCTCTGTCCTGCTGGCCATACAAGAAAGCAAAGCCACGATGGCCGGTCACCCGGCCCCCAGTCACCTGGATACGGCACCTCGCCTTCTGTTGTAGCTCAAACCCCATCAGGAGAGCATCAGCCAGAGCTGGTGCCTTTCTTTCCTCTACTGAGGAAGGGATCTTCTGCAGCACAGACAACTCCTCAGTTCAGCTTTTACCCCTTTGCTATTCCTCCTAGATTTTCTGCATGGATGGGATGCTTTTGAGGCAGGAGAAGTAGCCACAATGAGCAGCTGCTCACATCGCGCCCACTGCAACTCTCCCACAGTTCTCCTCGCCTTTGCCACAGGCAGCACGATCCCTTAACAGGAACCTGAGATGAGAAGAATCTAAACATCTATGCAAGCCATCAAGTGCTCTAGACGAGCACCGGTCACCTATTGAATGAGTAAGACGTCAACTGTGTGAGGTATTTCACCGAAGCCAACATGTCCCGTCCTGCCCCTGCCCAGCTACAAGTTCACGTAGGAACTCAGAGGCGGGAACAGACCCCAGCTCCAACTTCCAGGTCCCATCCTTAACCAAACACTCAAGCTTCTTCTCCAGAAATGTTGCTTTATGTGGGATTAAGTCAGATCCTAGGTATGTTTATTTGACTTGAACCAGAAAGTAAACCTCTTAAAACAGTGTGGTGAAAAGCAAGAAATCCCTCCCATTGACTAAACATACAATCGAACCTCCCAGAAGTTAATTCTAATTTTTCCCATGTACTGGGATACTTGGCTTTGAATAACTGATAAGCCAGGTGCCAGAGGACCAGGCACAGGCCCTCGCACGCTTGCCCTGCAGAGGGACCATGTGCACAATGGGACAGGTGGGATGAGTCCTGATCAAGCATCAAAGACAGGAATGGACCCATGACCTCCTGAATCACAGAACTGCTTTGCTTGGAAAAGACCTACAAGATCATCAAGTCCAACTGTTAACCCAGTGCTGTCAAGTCCACCACTAACCCATGGCCCTCAGCCACCACATCTCCATGGCACTGAAACCCTTCCAGGGATCACGGGGACTCCACCCCTGCCCTGGGCAGCCTGGGACAGCCCTGGACAGCCCTCAAGGGGTGGAAGAAATTGTTCCTCAGCTCCAACCTGAACCTCCCCTAGGGCATCTTGAGGCCGGTTCCTCTTGTCCTGTCCCTTGTTCCTTGTGAGCAGAGCCCGACCCCCCTGGCTCCAGCCTCCTGTCAGGAGCTGTCAGAGCCAGAAGGGCTCTCCTGAGCCTCCTTCTCTCCAGGCTCCACAAGCCCAGGGCCCTCAGCTGCTCCTGATGTTCCCTCAGCCACTGCTCCCAAGTCCAAGGTGTAGCTGTAAGACTGGGTCATACCATGAACACAGAGTGAGTTTGAAATCTCCTGGTTTACAACACTGCACAACATGTAAAAAAGTATCATGTTGCTGCAGAATTTTTCTGTGAAAACACAGCTAACTTGTGAATCATACAAGTGTTACTAATTTCTGGCATAAAACTAACAGGACAGCTGCACATTGTCTGGAGAAGATATCAGGCTAAAAATAGATTAGACTTAGATTAAAGCCTTCCCAAGGCAGACTGGTGGCTGAAGCAGAACGAGCAGACCACAACCCCACTGCTATTCTTAGATAGACAAAACCAGGACCTAGTTTAGTGCTCTGCAATTTTCAATCCCCAGTGTCCCCACGTATGCCGGCCAAAAATTCCCAACATAAATTGAAGCTAATTTACAACTCTTCTGACATGTGTTTTGCTTCCCAAGGCATCCTATGTAGCAAAGCTAAAATTGCACAAGAGCATTCGACTGTGTCCCTCTTTGTCCCTGGCCTGCCCCACGCTGAGCTTTGGCACTGGGCATATTTTGTGCCCTCGGAAGAGTTCCCTTTGTCAGGGACACAGAGAGTTTAGTTTGGTACCTTGTAACTATCCTGACAAATGCAGTAGCACGTTAATGTCCAAAGAATTCCAGTTCCACCAAGCAAACTAAAAGAATAAGGAGTGAGATACCACAGTTAACCACTGAACTAAGGCAAAATGATCCTCAGCTGTCAGGGCAATAAACAGCTATCAGCAGGGGATGTCAATCTGTCAATCATCATGGGGAAATGTCAGTCAGAGAGAGGCAGGGCCTGATGCATGCCGTGAGCTCAGCTGACTTGACACTTCAAAAACGAAGGCAGTGACTCTTTAGACAGATCCTCTACAACCAGAGGCATCCCTGGTGAACGGCCAGGGTCAGGGCAGTAATTCCCACCTCCCCACTGAGAGCTGGCTGATCAAGGTTCATGAGGCACCTCACAGTGTCCAGTGAAAGGACAAGAGGAAACACACACCAACTGAAATACAGGGAACTCCACTTAAACATAAGGACTAACGTGGGGGTTTTGTTTACTGGGAGGGCCATCAAATACTGGCACAAGTTGTCCAGGGAGCTTGTGAAGTCTCCATCCTTGGAGATATTTAACACCTGCCTGGACAAGGTCCTGAGAAACTTGCCCCACTTCAGCCTGCTTTGAGCAGGGGGGTTGGACACGCTGCTCTCCAGCCATCCCTCTGACCTCAGTGACTCTGTGAAGGTGGTTAAGTGCTCCACGCAGGGCTCAGCACCAGTCTCGTATCAGTTTCCAGTGAAGCGATCGCAGTGACATCAGTGGCACCAGTCCTGATTTCCATCTGTAGCAGTGGAGAAGCACGCTGATTAGCGTGAAAGCCAATTTACGCAGGTGGAAGAATGAAAGACACTCACTGTGGTGCTTCTGTGGAAACTTGCCACATTTTTGTCCCCAGGAAGCCATGACAACGCATCACTGACTGCCACTAGTCCTCTTCCTTTTCCATAGCTCACTGTTAAAATCTTTGACATTCAACGCAACTTCTGGAAGTCTCCCAGCTCTACTCTGTACCTCACGCATCTTGTAGCATTTAAAGGACTAATGAACAGATTTTTCCAGAGAGTAAAGCAAAACACAAACAAAACAAAACAAAATCTTTAAAAATACCTGTTGAAATAAAAAAAATCTCACTCTCTCTCTCCTTCTAATCTCTTCCAGGGCCCTCGATCCCACCGTATGCTGCTGGGCTGGTCATTCTGAATGCTGGATCACTACCCAATATGCCCCCCAAAACCAGAAGCCTTCGCCCGTAAGATTACAGCATTGCAACCGAGGAGGCCACAAGGCTCCTACCCAGCTCCTACCCATGGGACATTAGATCTGCCCAACCTTTTTTTATGCAGATTTCTCTGGAGGGTCTGGTTGCTACCGTGCACGTTTCGGACACTATGCAAAGGCAGCCAGCATGGAAGCTCCACGGCTGTCCCTGGGGTGGCCGGCAGGGAATCTGAGGGCGCAAGAGTTAAATCTCCCCGGATCTGGGGGTGATGGGTCTCACCTCCCAGCGGAGAGATCACCGGGAAACTGCTTCCTGCGCACCAGACGGGGATAACTCATGCGAGGGATGAATGGCCCCAAGATACAGCTAAGGATCTGACGTGAACTGAGAGAAGCCAGGAATTTCCTGACCTCCCTGTCTCACTCCTCCCAGCCCGGCCTGAGCCCACAGGAAGGAGAGAGGGAAGCTCATCTCTGAATCTTGCTCTCTTCATTGTTTGGGTCTGTGTAGCCTCAGCTGGTTTGGAGGAGAAAATGTTCTGGGAACTTCTCATCAGATACAGCTCTCTTGATAGACAGTTAGAGATAAACCTTTCTGGTTTGTGTTTTGTTTTTTTGGTGTGTTTTTTTTTTTTTCTTTTCTTTTCTGCAAAAGTTCAAGATAATGACATTGCCACAGAAAAATGCTCCCTCTTCTTGCTCTGCAAATGGCAGCTTTGCCCTGCAACCGCCGCCTGCAATGGCAGCTTCCAAAGTGCTTCGCCTGGGAAAAATCAGACAACAAAAGTCTTGATCTCCAAGCTGTTACTCTACAGTTGAATCCACTCGTGCTGACCTTCGCTTTCAGACGTGAGCTGTGCACAACACGGAAACTCAGCAAAGGCACTCGAGTCTCCAGCGGGGTAACCACGGCCCTGGGCACCAATGGGACACCAATCACTGGCAAACGTGACAGATACTGCTCACAACGTGTCACCCGTGGAAGACACTGTTCACACCAGCTTCCAGCGCTGCCACGGTCCCGCAGAGAAAGAGGACGTGGCCAGGTAGCCAAATCTGCTGCCTGAGCAGCAGCAGCTGGAGGCTAGACAGTCTGTCCTCTGAGGCCTACCCCAGCACTGACGGACAACAGCGAGGTCTGAATCTCTCCCTAGACAGCGAATGTTCAGACAGCTCCAGCTGAGAGAGCTGATCCGCATGGCAGGGGGCTGCCTACAGCGCACAGAGCCCCGAGCTATCCCTGATCCAAACCCACACGTCCACACAACGCCGAGCGTCAACGTGCTTCCCCGTGTCCCTCAGCAGTCTGGTAGCGTAAGCATTGCCAGTCTAGTGGCATAAGCAGCATCTGGCTAAGAAAGCCAGAAACTTGGGAGGCAGAGCTGACTGGTGCTGTGCTGATATGGACACACCATTTCCAGCTCTGGCACAAAGCTCGGTCAGGGACGATTGAGGGCTCTCTGCAGGGCTGCTTCACTGTGCGGTGAGGCTGTGCTCAAAAGACCACCCCAGAACTTCAGCCCACAGCTTCCTGATGGGAGATAAAAAGCCTGCAGAGGCGTCCACGCGGTCAGATTTTACTCATCTTCTAGTTCTGTTTCATTCCAAACTCATTCCACCGCAGCATGTTTGCTCACATGAGGACAGAGCTGACCAAAATCAACTGAGAGGAGAAGGACGTTAAAGGATTCACAAGAGGCACACTGA
The DNA here is from genome assembly GCA_027560015.1 of Chloroceryle amazona. NCBI lineage: Eukaryota > Metazoa > Chordata > Aves > Coraciiformes > Cerylidae > Chloroceryle > Chloroceryle amazona. The sequence goes on along the minus strand of JANHFX010029126.1, from coordinate 15,714 downwards.
AGAATTCACATAGTTGTCCTAAATTCTGTGTATTCTCATCAGCAGATTTCTATAACCTAAACCCACGGGCAGCAACCCCCCTGGTTTACCCAACTCTTCCGAACTCCTCCAGTGCCAGTGGGAAGGAGCAAGACACGTAAAGAGGCACACTGGGGCAGGTCCTTGGCTGACGCAATCAGCAGAGCTCTCCTGAAGCTCTCAGCAGAGGTGGGCTCATTTACATGCTGGTGTCTAACTCCAGATGATTAAGTACAGAGATGCTTTGCTAAGAAAGGGCAATCTCTCCTTTGATCCTAAGTATCATCAATCATGAGATTGAAGATAACGAGCCGGTTGAGTACATGGAAATTTTTCTCCGGTCTGAAAAGCCCTCTGTCAGAGGCTGTGGCCACCGCTGCAGGACAGCTCGAATGGGACAGGAATAGCTGCTGCTCTCTTGGCAGATCTGCATCCTTCGCCTCTCCCATTGAGATTAGATAAAAATAAGCCTTCAATACTTTCATTCCTGGTTTTCCTGAAGAGCTACAGGTCAGGAAGATAATGGCCTCAGTTCCAACAAGATGGGGTTTAATTTTGATAAGCAGGGAATCAGAGGGAATAAAAAAGGTCACTGCACATGAAGAGCAGTAATGGGCTCCTCTACATTTCCAAAAGCAACCGGTGACTGTGGGTACCATTTCTGAACTCAGCACATCTCGAGTATCGAATCCTTGTACAAATATCAAATCTTGGGACCCTCCAAATTGTTTTAGTTCTGGAAATCTTGGCCTGAAGGTTGAACTGTACAGAGCATACTTTCAAACCCTAGTCCCTGAGGTGCTGCTCCAGACAGCTGAACAGCCAGCACTGCACTGCCACCAGAAGGGCAGGTGTCCCTCCCAGACCCTCTTTGACTGTTCACAGAACCCTAGCACGGTGGGGCTTGGAATGGAGCTCTGGAGTTCACCTGGTGCCAGCCCCCTGCTCCACCCAGCAGGGGCACCCAGAGCAGGGGGCCCAGCAGCGCAGGGTCCAGGTGGGTTGGGAATCTCTCCAGAGCAGGAGACTCCACAGCCTCTCTGGGCGGCCTGGGCCAGGCTCCCACACCCTCCCACCAAAGAACTTGCTCCTCCTGCTCAAGCAGAACCTCCTGGGATCCAGCTGGTGCCCCTTGTCCTGTGACTGGGCACCACTGACCACAGCCTGACCCCATCCTCTCACCCCCCTAAAGCGCCCTTGAGCTCTTGCTCAGCATTGCTCAGCTGCCCTCTCAGGCTGCTCTTCTCCAGCTGCACAGCCCCAGGGCTCTCAGCCTTTCCCCAGCACAGAGGGGCCTGGAGCATCTTTGCAGCCTCTGCTGGACTCTCTCCAGTAGTTCCTTGTCCCTCTTGACCTGGGAAGCGCAGCACTCGGCACAATACTCCATGAGGTACAGTAATACTCCTCGAGACTCAATACTTCATGAGGTTCAAAAGCTACAGAAACATGTTTTTTCTCATCTTTCTTTACCAGATACCAGCACTCCTTACCTTCCTGAATAACTCCTGCCGCAGTCAGACCTCTGTGCCATCCAGACAGCCCCTCTCCACATGCGGTGGCACCAGCAGCTAACGAGGGGAGACAGGCAGCCAGAGGCAGCAGAGCAGGAGTATCTGCTGCCCTTCAGGGCATGACGTGACACAGGAGCGTGAGCGTCCCCATTGCTCCCTTAGCTTGTCAGCCTGCTCCTGGTAATAGGAGCTGACAGCCCTTAGAAGAAAATATGGCTGGAGAATCTGTTCTGCTGCAGTCTCGGGGCACCACTTTCCACAGGTTGGCTGTTGCTATAAAAAGAAATAGTCTGTTGTTTCTAAATTTACTCTGCTAATGTCACAGAGCATAAAGAAAAATAGCAAGAAGAGATCGACATTTATGGCAGGGAGTGATCCAGGAACAGGCCAGTTGTGGCTGTACCCCTCTGACTGGGTGCTCTTCGAATGTTTGTTCCTCTTTCTGTTTAATCCCTCAGGCCTTGAAAGCCATGGAACCATGGAATGGTTTGGGTTGGCAGAGCCCGTTAAGCTCATGGAGTCCAACCATCCCCCCGCACTGCCAGGGCCCCACTGACCCCTGGCCCCCAGCCCCCCAGCTCCCCGGGGGGATTGGAAACCC